>VWZZ01000658.1:0-42734 GCA_013399095.1 Psophia crepitans
CAACTACCTGAAAGGAAGTTGCCCTGAGCTGGACATTGGCCTCTTCTTGCAGATAGCTAGCAATAGAACAAGAGGGAACGGCTGCAAGTTGCACCAGGGAAGGTTCAGATTGGAGATTAGGAGAAATTTCTTCTCGGAAAGGGTGGTCAGGCATTGAAATGGGTTGCCCAGGGAGGTGATGGAGGAAAGAAAGATTGGATGTGGTACTTTAGGACATGGTTTAGTGGGTAATAGGTGGTAGGGGGACGGTTGGGCTACATGATCCTTGAGATCTCTTCCAACCTTTATGATTCTATGATTCCATTATTCTATGATATAGAATCTGCTGTGGAATAACTAAACTTTCAGAGATACGTAATTCTACCAATCTTTCAGGTTGCTTTTCTATATATAATAAAATCTTATTTTTTATTAGCCTTTCCAACTTTTGCATGGGTTTTTTTGGGTGCTTCAGCATTTTGGGCATCTTACATATTCATGTTATAGCTCTCTTGTGTTCAGTACAAAAGATCGTGACTTGTTTCCCAGGTGTTTCTCTTGACACCCTATCTTCTATGTTGTTTAGCTTTAAAGAGTGTAAAGCTGTCACGTGGCTGCATATGCAACAAGCTGTTCTTGGCAAAGTCATTTATTACACCCATGAAAGAGCTGCCAGCTTTGCTATTAGGCAGGATTAATTTCCTATAAGGTAGGATTAATTTTCAGAAAAGTTGTGTCTTGAAATAGCATTTTACCTCCTTGTCTTCTATGAGCAGTTACTTGTCACTTACTAAATAAACTTATCTTCCTAAAATGAACATTGCAGTGCTGAAGCACCTGTGGTTCTGCTGTGTTCATCATGACAAGCATTTCTGTTTGACATATGATTCTCAAACATAGCTAGGATAGCAGCAGTGAGAATGTTAAACTGCTTTTTAGGCAGTAAGTTCAGATCTAAGAAGTGGAAAACAGAAATATTTTGATTTGTAAAATGAGCAAATTTTATGTGTGAGGCATTTGCAAACTGAAGTGGAACCTCAAAATATTCTTCTTTACAAAATCATTTTTCTTACCACAGCCTTACTTCAGATTCATACCAGTTTACATCAAGATAATTAAAATCTCCCATCAATACTGTTTTTCCTTTATCATAAACTCGTGTTTTCACACTCCATTTCCTCATCTTTATGATACTTTTGATCTGGTCATCTATAACAAATTCCCAACTTAAATTTGAATCTATTGCAACATCCATTTTCCTTCAAGAGTAATTCTGACTTACCTCCAGTTATATACACTTCTAGGTTACTTATTTTCTATCCTTTCTCCATATATAGACCAACAATTTCCTCAGCTCTTTTGTTTCCCCATAAAAATCCAAATTAATTCTAGCATGTCTGTCATACCATTCATTATATTGCTTGATATTAGAGAATGACTTTTCCTGTTTCCTTCTAAGCTTAGTGAAAATATTTCCACTTGCTTTAATTGGATGTGGTATGGGCTCTAAATTCTCACTAGGAAGGATTTCAATTATCCTAAAGATATTGAAAATTCTCTCAAAATTAGCAATATTAGGCTAGATAGTCTAATATATCTTATCTAAACATTGTTGTGAAATAAAATAAACCCTTTTTTTCTGTTGTGACTTAGTGGAGCTCATACTTTTAATTGTGTTAAGGTAGGCTTACTATTTTCCTATTATTTGTTTTTAAGACAAAACAAGCATATTCTAACTTTCTGGACATTATGGCACAGAATGATGACACATAATTTTTTGTCACTCTAAATGACATTATTCTGCCAGCTCTCTCAGTAACTACCAGGACTGTATATCTTGGGAGAGAAAAAGAAGAGTGATACAGTCTTTTGATAGCAACAAAACCATTTCTATCCGACTTAGTAACTTTTACTTAAAAACATTCCATTAACAAAAAAATACTGACTATCTAAGCTAATGACTTTGTATGTCTGTGCCTCTACAATCACATTTCCAGATAACCAGAAGAAGTTAATATCATTTTTCCACAAATAGAATTGGACAGCACTGGTAGTTTCTGTGTTCCAACCAAATAAGAAATAGATAGCAATTTTGATATCTAATAGAAATCCCATTAGCATTCAAGTCAGAAAGAAAACATATTCTCAGTCCTAATATTTACAATAAAACAAACATAATTGGCTTTTACAAATTAAAACACTGATCACAATTAAGCACATAAGAGACATGAATCTAAAAGCAGTGTCTGATTTTGGTGAAATTTTATAAATAGTCTCATGCAATTGTAAGTCAAGTTCAGAAAAATAATTTCAATGACTTGAAAGCAAATTGAATAAAGGCTATATCATAGCAATATGTTCTATTTCTCTGTTTACAGAGTGGGAAACATGGTACTGGTGCTCATGGTAGTGTTCTGTTGAAACATTCATGCATTTATGATGCTAAGCTTTGAGGACTTTTAGAAGGGTTCGTTTTTTCCTGTTTCAAGGTTTTGTCCAGATGAAGAATGAACGCTGAACATGTCTCTGAGGAAGGGAGAATGATACGTCCTGAAGGAAAATAATGAGGACGTGTCTAAAATTAGGTAATGAGAAAGTATTTTCAGTATGAGATCTTTTTTCCTAACATAACTTACAAGAAAAGAACATGGTGACAAGTGCTCAAGTACTACAATTTAAATTAATATCTCTATATCCTACCTCGTTTGTGACTGCACTTTGTAATTTTAAACTGTGCCTTACATTTTCATCAAACATGACAACAAAAAGTTCTCAAATGCACTCTTGGGTGTAAACTTCAAAGGCTATTCAGCAAAGTACTTAGTCAAAAGCAAAAAAACACTGACAAAATGAAGGACTATCAAGTGTCCAAAATTTTAGAAGCACTTAGAGCAATCTGAGATTTTATATTTAGATCTTCAGTATTTTAATGTCATCTTCAACTGTTTCTTAACTCATCTAAGCAATATACACGCAATGGAAAGGCAATTCAAATTTATAAATTCATAGGAAGTAATAGGTAGAATGTTTCTGATTGCTTACTAATGTTAGCCTAGAAACCTTAACACTGCACATTCCCATAAGAAAAAGGTCTGGTTGTCAACACAACCGACAACTCTGTTGCTGAGAATTTTGTCAATAGTAGAACAAGAAAGGTGACAATTTATATTGAGAAGCTGGTTACAAGTCCTTTTTTATGGGTAAAACAGTAAAAATCAAAAGATTTAACTTCTGTTGGTGATTGAAAGTTGAACTTGATGAGACGTGTGGCTCCCCCAATTGGAATAATTTTATTCAGAATGGATTTACATTTCTAGTTTGTAAAAACCTATTCTATAATTTTTAAGAAATATCTTTTCGATCAATAATTATTAAGTCAGCTGAATCCTTTCAGAAAGAATACAACCTTTTTTCCAGTTTTCATGTATCTTATCATTATAATAATCATATATAAAGAAAAGACAGTAAGAAAAACTCAAGCTGCAGATTTCTTCTCAGATATTCACAGTATGGATAAAATATTGCAAAAAATGGGAATCTGAGAGGATGATACTACAGAGTAAAGCCTGAGAAGATACTCTAAAGTGCAACAGCCTTTCATGAATTAATGTCAAATTTTTACCTTCTTTACTGATAAGGGAATGAAAATATAGAGATTGTATGACAAGCTGACATATTTATGACAGGTTTTATTTACTAGTACTTTTGTGTTCCTGAGGAGCTTCATAATTATAGGATTTGAATGTACTTAGTGGCAGTGTCTAGGTCTGGTTCATGATGTTTGATAGGCAGACATTCTTCTAGACCTTTCATCCTGATTTTGCTGTGTTTATATCTCTAAGAATTCTTCTATTTTTTAGCTGGATTGATTCTGAGTTGAGGAAAACACATACTGTTTTCAAATCTTAGACAAACTCATATCTCTTGCAGAGTACTTTGATTTCCTTAGACAGAGTGGTCATATACAGGTGTTTTCTAATTTGTCTTTCAGACTAAGATAGCTTTCAAGGATATTGATCTCAAAGTTGATGACATTAGCTATTACTCACACTTAACAAGAAAGGAAATGTTCATCTAATTCCCTATCCCCACTGTGTTCTGAAAATAGGAGACAGAAAGAGAGAGAAAGAGAGAGAGAGAGAGAGAGAGAGAGAGAGAGAACAGGCGTTGGTAGTTGGCTAACATCCCTAAGCTCACGGTAGTCTGAAGGGGGAGCCTCTAAGAAACTCTTGCATACAACTGAAAGAGGTAATGAATTCTCTTTAAATGCTAAAGGAGGAAGAAATAATGTGCCTTGTTCTGTTTCATCAGGTCATTGGGCAACACTTTTGGAGGTTTAATCTTGAATCTGAATTCCAAATAGTTTGATATGCAACTAAATAAATATTATAGGTCTGTAGCTTGTAGTGACTTCAATGTCTTCAAAGACGTAAAGTTTGATATTGCTTACCAGATAAGCTATCAAAGGGGGAAGAAAAGGAATAAAACATAGAAGAATCATAGAATCATAGAATCATTAAGGTTGGAAAAGACCTCTAAGATCATCAAGACCAACTGTCAACCCAACATCACCATGCTTATTAAACCATATCCTGAAGTGCCACATCTACATGCTTTTTGAAGACCTCCAGGGATGGTGACTCCACCACCTCCCTGGGGAGCCTGTTCCAATGTGTGACAACTCTTTCAGTGAATAATTTTTTCCTAATATCCAACCTAAACCTCCCCTGAAGAAATTTGAGGAGGTTCCCACTTGTCCTATCTCTCGTTACCTGGGAGAAGAGACCAACACCCACCTCACTACAACCTCATTTCAGGTAGTTGTAGAGAGCCTCCTTCAGACTAAACAACCTCAGTTNTTGCTGATATAAGCCAGGATGCTGTTGGCCTTCTTGGCCACCTGGGCACACTGCCAGCTCACACTCAGATGGCTGTGAACCAGTATCCCCAGATCCTTTTCCTCTAGGCAGTTTTCCAGCCACTCTTCCCCAAGCCAGTAGCATTGCCTGGGGTTGTTGTAACCAAAGTGCAGGACCTGACACTTGGCCTTTTCAAACTTCATACAATTGGCCTTGGGCCATTGATCCAGCCTGTCCAGATACCCCTGCAGAACCTTCCTACCCTCCAGGAGATCAACACTCCAACATAACTCTGTGTCATTCAGAAACTTATTGAGGGCAGTCTTGATTCCCTCATCCAAATCATTGATAAAGATATGAATGGCCCCAAGACTGAGCCCTGGGGAACACCGCTTGTGACTGGCTGCCAACTGGATTTAACTCTGTTCACCAGTACTCTCTGGGCTCGGCCTTTCAGCCAGCTTTTTATCCAACAAAGAGTGCATCTGTCTAAGCCGTAAGCCACCAGCTTCCTTAGGAGAATGCTGTAGGAGACTGTCAAAGGCTTTACTGAAGTCCAGGTAGACAACATCCACAGCCTTCCCCACCAGGCAGTCACCTGGTCATAGATTGAGATGAGCTTGGTCAGTCAGGATCTGCCTTTCATGAACCCATGCTGGCTGAGCCTGATCACCTGGTCATCCTGGACATACCTGGTGAGTGCATTCAAGATGAACCACTCCACGATCTTTCCCAGTACCAAGATCAGGCTGACAGGCCTGTAGTTCCCCAGATCCTTTGACTGGACTTTCTTGTGGATGTGCATCACTTTGGCAAGCCTTCAGTTGTCAGGGACCTCCCCTGTTAAGCATAGCTGTTGATAATTCATGTAGAGTGGTTGGGTAAGCTCCTCTGCAAGCTCCATCAGCACTCTCGGGTGGATCCCATTCAGCCACATAGACCTGTGAGCATCCAGGTGGCGCAGTAGGTCATGAACTGCTTCCTCCTGGATCATGGAGGGTTTATTTTGAGCTCCGTCCCTGAGCTTCTTCCGGCTCAGAGGGCTGAATGCCCTGGAAGCAGCTGGTCTGACAAGTAAAGGTTGAGGCGAAGAAGACATTAAGTACCTCAGTCTTTTCCTCATCTTTGTTGTCAACATTCTCCCCCAAAATCCAATAAAGGATGGAGATTCTCCTTGGCCCTCTTTTTCTTGTTAGTGTAAAAACATTTTTTGTTATCCCTTACAACAGTGGCGAGATTGAGCTCTAGTTGGGCTTTTGCCTTTCTGATTTTCTCTCTGCATGACCTAGCAAGATCCCTGTACTCTTCTTGAGTTGCCTACCCCTTCTTCCAAGAGTGGTAAACTCTCTTTTTTCTCTGAGCCCCAGCCAAAGCTCCCTGTTCAGCCAGGCTGGTCATCTTCCCTGCTGGTTCATCTTACAACACATGGAGCAGCCTACTCCTGCTCCTTCAAGACTTCCTTCTTGAAGAATGACCAACCTTTATGGATGTCTTTGCCCTTCAGGATTGTCTTCCGAGGGACTCTCTCAACCAGTGCCCTGAGGAGGTCAGAGTCTGCCCTCTGGAAGACAAAGGTGGCAGTTCCACTGACCCCCCTCCCTACTTCGACAAGAATTCAGAACTCTATCATTTTAATGGTCACTAGGCCCAAGACAGCCTCCGGCCATCACATGTCCCACCAGTCCTTCTCTGTTAGTAAACAGCAGGTCAAGTGAGGTGCATCCCCTGGTAAGCTCACTTACCAGCTGTGTCAGGAATTTATCTTCCACACACTCCAGGAACCTCCTAGACTGTTTCCTCTCTCCTATGTTGTATTTCTAGCAGGCATACAGTAAGTTGAAGTCCCCAATGAGAACAAGACTGTGAGACTTCTGCCAGCCACTTGTAATATTTTTCGCCATCCTGGTTGGGTGGTCTGTAACAGACTCCCAGCAGGATATCTGCCTTGCTCGCCTTCCCTCTCATCCTTACCTGTAAGCACTCAACCTTATCATCATAATCATTGAGCACACATACATGCAGAGATTCACTTTTACATTGGCTGATTTTTATTTAGCTTTGAGATTTTCTACAATGGCTTCTTTGACTTTTTGTTTGGTTTTGTTTTTGGTTTGTTGCTTTTTATGATGCATTTCCTATACATTATGAGCCGTTATACTATTAGAATCAAACTCAGAGTAATATGGGATAGGTGCTAATATATAACTAGACATATTTCCGTAATAGTTGTTTCTGTGGTTGATACTCAACCACCTGGTGATATGTGAAACTGTTTCAGGGTGGAGTTAGTAAAATACTTGTACAATTTAGGACTCCCTAATGTTCACCTCGTATATTTCTATATCATAAGTCTGTTTATTCACCTCTAACAAAATGTACGGAATTCTAGGTATTGAAGTGTCTAAATCAATTAATGTTTTGTGTTATTGTTCAGATAGTATCTAGAACACATCATGTCTTAAACTATATTTAGTTCCTTTGGTCCAAAATACCAAATACCAATGTGAAAATAGAAACAGTAAAAGAAGAGTCAACTTTGGTTAAGATCGAAAGGGCATAGTAGCTTATTTCTTTTTCATTACACTTTGTTAAATGTCAGAAACATAAATTTACCACAGGAGTGAGCTTATCATTCCCTTCATCCTCAGTGCAATATTTTTCTCTCTCTCTCTTGTTCTTTTTTACTGTTAAATTTCTTATTTCTTTTGAAGCACAGAAAAAAATTCCAACATCCTCAACATACAATTAGCAGCATACAATCAAATTACAAGGAAAAAAATAGAGTTTTCATTTAATTTTGTAACTGCTAAGAACTTTTCTTGCCCAGAACCTTGCCTTCTCTTTTGCAATTCTTTTATCTGTAAATTAACTCATTTAAACATTGATGGTACAATAACCCATAATTTACATAAAAAGGAAAAGCAGGTAAATTTCAGCAGTGCCCCACCTACTGTAAAGTATTAATAACATGCTTCAGCAGTCTTAATTACTTTGGTGACCTTCTTAATTTAACAGATTTGACTTTCCTCATTTGTAATTTTGCAGCAATAATTGGATAACTAGGCAATGCATGTACCTAAACAAATTAGGGCTTTTTTAATAAAACTTGATTATTCACAGTTCATTAGACAAAAAGCTGCATTTTAATATTAATTGCCATCACTACTGTAGAATGTCATTCAGAATTAAATATCATGATCTATTTTTTATGTTAAATTTATTCATAACAGTGAAGAGCTGTATATAAATTAATATATCTGAAATATATTAAAATTTTAAATATAAATGTATTTACATTTATACTTTGACCCCAAATCTGCTTTTTTTGACCTCATTGAGAAATGAATGCCTGTCCCTTTCAGTGGTATGGAATAAGTTAGTTTAAGATTCATTTTTTCTTTTAGTCATCTACACTTCTGCAGCTATTTTGTCTTGGAATTGCATCACTGCAAATCATAGTATCAAACAATATGATGTCTTCAGCTATGGATATCAAGGTCCAAAATTATATGATTGGTTAACAGATTAATGTGTCATTTTTTATGAAGCTGGAATTTATAAAATTGTTTCAAATAATGCAGTCCTATTCCCACTGATATTACTGAAAAGAAGTATCACTTCAGTAATAGGAATATGAAAATTGCAATTCCTTTCCTTAGTACTGTTTTTAAGAACATGTTTTCTATCAGGTATTCTGTCACCTTACAGCTGTGTTACAGGGACAGTTTTAATGTTGATCACAGAATTGTTCTCAAGATTTAAACTTGAGTGACATGATATAAAGTTTATGTTGTGTCAAAAATGTTAGTGTTAAAATAAGAAAGGAAAAATGCAAGAAACACCTTTCTAGCGGGAATATTGTTTTTCTACCATAAATCTCACAGTCTTCTCTTATCCAGTAGGTAGCTTTTGTGAAAGTTTTGCTCATTGTCTGAAGCTATTTTCATATTGCAAATGAGCTGTAGTGTTTCATGGATATTTTGAGCATTTTTGTAAACTCTTGAATATCTCTAAATGAAGTGTGAGTAAAAAAGATCCCATGAATCCTTAAGCAGGTATTACACCTGGAGAATAAATAAATAAATAAATAAGCATAGCCTGCCAACTTACTCTTGAGAAATTGCCAGTATATTTTTTCCTAACTTAACTTTTCTGTGAGCATCCATATTCATGAAGGCAAAGGGTCAGTTGCATATATGACTTAACCACAGCACATTTTTATCCTAGATCGAGATCTAATTGAGGCAGCTGAAAAATGAGCATATCTTGCTTATCCCTGACCTACAATTTCTGTCTGTTCTAAAAGCGAGAATTAGTTTGGTCACCCTGCTGTCAGCCCAGGGCATCTTCTGACAAGATATTTCTAATACACTGAACCACACTTTACATTAAGTGGTACTAATTAGAGTGGCTGGGTAATCAGTTTGACCAGAAGTTGGAAGCATAAGTACAGACTATTTGAGGATTCCTGCTGGAACTGCTGACATAGTTACTACTGTTTATTTTCTTATTTATGAATTCCTTAAGACTAGAAATTTTTAAAGCTCAGATATTCTCCAATGCATATTTATATATTTAGTTACAATAAGCCATGCATTTTAGTTTGTATTTGCTAAAAGAAAGTCAGAATTTAAAATAATTTTATAAATAACGACTAGGAAAAGGGGTTTTGGGAAGAAAGCCTCGGGAAGTTTCTGCTCCCCAAAACTGTGTCCTTCCTGAAACATTGCATCATTTTATGGAAACAAAAGACATCCTTGCAGGAAGGAGTGGCAAGAAAAAAGTTCATAATTATTCTAACTCACCATTTGGCAGCTATGTGTATTTGTGTTGTGATTCCTCCAACATTGATATAAGAGGGGTGGTAGTACTCAACTTCACAGAATGTTATGCCATTAAATTTTTAAGGCATCTTGACCGTGAGGATAAAATAAACTATTCTTAACTAACGTTAGTAGTATTGCTACATTATTCCTGTCGGAAATAAATGCAGAGTTTCTCTACATTTGTTGTCCCTGTGTCCAAGAGCAGCTTCTCCCAGAGTATTTTCATTTCTCTGTTGCTTCTACATTCTATCTCTAATTTCCAGGTACCAGTGTACTGTGAAGGAAGTTTCTAAAGGGTTGCCCTGAAAGAAGAAAGGCTATTCATTTTGGGAAGGCCTACAGAAGGTTTTTGTAGAAATTTATGGATTTGAAGGCATGTAAAAGTATGTGTCACCCTGTCTGTACAGGGTTCAAATTCTTCTGTGGAATTTTTTACAGAAGTCATGGAAAAAAACATGCAGTGAAAGACCCTTGCAACCATTGTGATAGAAGTGCATAGTTATTTAAAAAGACTTTTATAATACTGTCTTTCCTAACACTGTTGGACACTGTACTGATAAAGTACCTGTCAGTGTAGCATAGTTTTTCCCATTTTCAGGGGTGTGTGCTTCCTGTATCTTATTTGTCTTCTTTTTTTTCCTCTCTCTTTCACTTAACATTTCCACAGTGGTTCTGTCTTTTTTTTTTTTTTTGGTTGTTTTTTTTTTGTCACTCTATGAAACTTAGATCTCTCAGTTTAATTCTGCCACTGGTTCCCGTTCAAGTAACCTATTACAATGCAAATTACTAGCAGACTTGAATTCAAAAAGATACTTTGTACTGGATTCATCTGATAAAAGCAGATGATTTCAATGTCTCTGCCTGAGACACCCTAAGCTGTCTTTACTGCTAATAGATTGAAATAAGCACTTCTACAACATTATTCATTTTATCCTGAGATAACCATTTGCAATGGGTCAGGTGACATCCACCCTAAAAGAAGTAATTTCCAGCCTGGGAAAGAGGAACAGTGAGGCCCCGAGCATGCAGCTTAGCTATGTTAACACTGCGAAGGTGAAAACCAAAAAGTCTGTTCAGTGAAAATGATGGGTACACTCTGACTTTGACTAGGCAGTGTAGTCATCAAGCGTTTCTAAGTTACTATTTTATGTATGTAAGTTATGGTTGTATGTATGAATTTAAAGTTTTGTTGAAGATTGAAGCATTTTTTTTTTTAAGAGAGGAGCATATTTTGTCATCTGACTGCATTATGCTCACTTCTAAAACAGAATTATTGTCTCATTTTTATTTTCTTTTCTAAAACTTGCCCATTCTTCTGTAATGTAAATGAAGACTGGGGGTTTTTTTAAATATACATTGCTTGAAAAATTTGGAGCTCAATTCAGTACCCTAAAAATGGTTATCTGTTATTATTTGAGCTGACCTATCTTAGCACACAATTAAACTCCACCTGCTACTCTGGAAGGAGAAGGCTTTTTCTTTTCACTATGTAAGTGGTTATTTTGAACAAAATTCGGCTCATCACAAGGCAGATATCTATAATAGCCTAGATAATTCCATCTATATTAGAGTTACCTAAAGACAGAGTGACACCCTTTCTCTAGATGCAATAAAAATGTCTAATGTATTTAAATTGGGTCATAGAGGGAAATTAGAAACCTAACTTTGAAATTATGAAGTGAAAGTTTACTCGTTAAACTGCTACTTCAGTTTAGAGTTTTCTGAACATTTTAAATGACTGAAATTTCTGCTTTAAAGTTTCACCAGCATCTGAAGTTCTGTGCATAGATACAATGGTCTCTTGGCAATACTGATCAGTTAAACTTGTATCCATCCAGGGTCACAAAACAAAGTTGGGTGGTTGTTTTTTTTCCTTAGGAGTTTGGCACAAAGATTTTTAAAACATTCACAAGAATTAAATCCTCCACAAAATACAAACACACAAAACTTTGGGGTTGGTTTGTTTTGTTTTTCTTTTTTTTTTTAAATAATACCATATGTGAAATTATCCTTACTTCAACTATTATTCAAATTATTACAGCATGTGTCCACTGCCACTCCTTCAAACTGAGAGAAATTCAAAATCTTATCTTGCACTTGTAGAAAGAAACAGTAATCTAATGAATATTACATTAAAAGTTCTTTCAGGAAGGGAATATGAGAGTAAGGTGGTGGGAGAGAGAAGGTTTGTATGCAAATGCACAAATTTACATACTTCAGTGAACACATGGAACTCAGAGACTATAATAATATAAGACATGTTGTAGTGGTTTCACCTTGGCTAAACGCCAGGTGTCCACCAAGCTGCTCTATCACTCCCCTCCTCAGCAGGGCAGAGAGGGGAGAGGGAAAAAATAAGATGGAAAAGACAACTCCAAAATCGTGGGTTTAGATAAAGGCAGTTTTAATATAGCGAAAAGCAAGGCCACGTGTGGAAGCAAAGCAAGGAAAAACAAAAGATTATTCTCTACTTCCCATCAGCAGGCGATGTCCGGCCACTTCCTGGGAAGCAAGGCTTCCAAAAGAGTAGTGGTTACCCCGGAAGACAAAACGTTGGAAAATACAAATGCCTTCCGTTCCTCCCCCTCTCCCTCAGCTTCCCATTGCTGAGCAGACGTCATATGGTATGGAATATCCTTTTGGCCAGTTTGGGTCAGCTGCCCCGGCTGTGTCCCCTCCCAGGATCTTGCCCACCCCCAGCCTACTGCTGAGGGGGTGGAAGAAGGGTTGGAGACACAGCCTTGATGTGTGCCAGCACTGCTTGGCAGTAGCCAAAACACTGGTGTGTTATCAGCACCTTGCTGCTACCAATGCACAGCACTGTAAGGGCTGCTACAAGGAAATTAACTCCAGCTCAGCCTGACTCAGTACACATGTACAGACCTGATATTTTCAAAACCAATGAATACAGGTACCAAACCCAAAACATACATACGTACATACAATAGCAGTGGATGGTCTATTAGAACTTGAAGGTTAATCTATTCCATCTCCTTTTTCTAGGGTAAAATAAATACTTCTAGATCTCCCTGACTTATTTTTTTCCAACTGTTTCTACAGATCTTCAAAGCTAGTGATTCTACAGCTTTCCTAACTTGCTTCATCTTCTCCTACTTTTGGAGCAAGAAAGATGTGAGTTTTCTATTGTTTTGCTTTGTTTTCATCTAGTCCAAAACTTCCTTTATACAAAGTATCTAGTTTTTTTGTTATTTTTGTGTTCATAAAGAGCTTACTGCTGTGTCTTCACAGTAAACTTCTACAAGATAGAAATTATTTATTACTTCTCTATTTTTCTTTTTTTTTTCTAGAATGGGGAAATCAAACAAATAGAAACACTTTATCTATTTAAACTTTTCTATTAGTTAACTTTTTGCAAATGTTTAACATCCTTGATATTTTAATTCATAATGTCTTTCAATAAAACACTCATTAATACATCTTATGAGGGGCGGCTGAGGGAACTGGGCTTGTTTAGTCTGGAGAAGAGGAGGCTGAGGGGAGACCTGATCGCTCTCTACAACCACTTCAAAGGAAGTTGTAGTGAGAAGGGTGTCGATTTCTCCTCCCAAGTAACAAGCAATAGGAGAGGGAGTGGCCTCAAGTTGGATCAGGAGAGGTTTAGATTGGATATTAGGAAAAACTTCTTCACGGAAAGAGTAGTGAGGCATCTGAATGGACTGCCCAGAGAGGTGGTTGAATCGCTGTCCCTGGAGACATTCACAAATCGTGTAGACGTGGCATTCCAGGACATGGTCTAGTAGGCATGGTGGTGTTAGGTTGACGGTTGGACTTGATGATCTCGGAGGTCCTTTCCAACCTTAGTGATTCAATGATTCTATGATCTCAGGAAAAAAAAAGAAAAAAGAAAAAAAAAAAAGGGAGAGAGAGAAAAGGAGAGAACTCAACATTTTAAGTACTATTTAGTTATGACACTTAAGTACTTCCCCTACACAAAAAGAAATCTACAGCTGACCTAAATTCTGACAGATCTTTTTGCAAGTATTATGGAAACATATATTTTAGGAACTATAAAAATAATAACTTCTATCCACAATATAACACTTGAGATGAGTGGAAAATTGTATTTTTTTGACCTAAGATGCTAAAAACCTCTGTATAACAATTAGATGTCATTTTATTTCTGACAAAATCTAGTCAAGAAATACTAACTTATAGTTCACTCACATAGAGAAGGCTAATTAAGAAATTACAGTTGAACGATTTCAGTGATATTGAACTCTGAGAAAACAAAAAGGATGGGCTATATCTCCCAATTTAAAGGCTAGGAATTGATTTTAAGTTAATTGTCTAGCTAAAAAGACACAGAGTAGAATTCAGTCTAAGACAACAATACTTTACCTAATTTTCAGTTAGATGTTACAGGTTTTATTATTATACCTCCATTAACTCTCCATAGACATCTCAGGCTCAGTTCAGTTGTTTGAATGCAGACCATTCATGTTGTTTGGGAAAGTCTAGACTCCTGCTTAGCTCCCAAAACACAACTCCAAGAAGGATACTTGTCTCATGTCATGCAATTTACATACATCACTGTGCTTTGGCTTCTCTGCAGTATCTCAAATGCCTGTTTAGATGACTGGATCTAATCATTAGTTTGAAGCAGAATTACATCACTAATCACTGGACAGGCCGGTAGTAAAGCCACTCTTGATATATGCCACATCACCTGATCTCCTTTCTTACGTTAGAGTAAAGTGGGAACAATTAAAATCCATATATTTAAATTTCTTTTCTCTCTTTTCTCTTTCACAAGCCTACAACAGCTCTCCTTTTGACTCGTGAAAAAAAAAAGGTGAAGAATTAGAGGATTTTTTTTTTGTAATAAAACAGACTTTCCTAATCAATATTATTTAGAACTCTTATAGAATTTAAATGAAAAACACTTTCAATTTCTCTAATGATACACAGAATGAACACTCAACACCATTCTGTATTTTTCTTAAAAAACATTTGCATGTTGACAGTAAGCTGTATATTATGCATTTTATAATGTCAAAATGAAATCTTCATGGTATGTCTACAGAGGAAAATGATACTGAAAAGCAGAATACCTCTGAGTGAGAAAGGATAAGACTTTTGGGGCATACCTAAACATATAAACATGTAAGTTCTTTGTACCAATTTGAAATTTCTAGGTTTTTTAGTATTCAAGTATTTCCTATAATTAAATATATATATTCTTATGTTATAGCCAACAAATTAAAATCAAAGGCAGCTCAAACATAAAGCTAGACAAAGTGATTAATCAAAGTTATCCAATAAAATTTTTTTAAAAATAATAATTATTCCTTTCTAAGTCAAATATGATGACTGTGTTTTCATATCAAAACCATATTCACTTTGGTCATGCAAAGAGAAAGGTATATGACCACAATAAAAATGATGACAGACCTGTCAGCATGCCTGCATCTGGAAATTACGGTCTTTTTCTAGAGAACAGAGCACTTTGACAAATACATTGGCACTTGACAGATGTGCTGTGGCCTAAGGATAATTAAAGCTGTTCTTGCTTTCTCACCTGAGAACTTGTTTGTCTGTCTGTTTCAGGGTCCAACCATGCAAGCTTGTAAGTGCTTTCTGCAAGGCCACAAATTCCCCCAGCTTCAAAGTGAAGTGTACTTTAGTAGCTAAAGCCATATGTATTGGATTTTACCTCCTTCATACAAAAAGTTGGCTACAGCATCGCAAAGAGGGGAATGTTGTGGCAGATAGTGCAGCCCAACAGCCAGGTATACACAAATGCATCCCTTCAAATCTTTCACAAAGAACAGCTGCCTAAATGTGATTGTAAATGACATCAGCAACTCCACTTATTAGAATTCCAGAAGCTTCTGTGAACATTACGATTTTTTTTTAAAAAAAGGTGCATTTATATACATAAATTTAATGATAATTTATGGCATTGAAATGTATGTTGTCAAGGATTTTTAATCTTTGACTGTTTAAGGCAGAATATACAAAATGTTCCTTATTTACTGTCAAGTAGGAAATTAAGCAGATGTGCTTATGTAACCACATTTAAAATATTTTCTGCAATATCAAGAGAATAAAAATTAGGTAACTGATTTAAATTTGTTCCCAAGGAAGCAGACAAGACTCTGTTAACCATTGTTAAGAACAAACAGGTTTAGACTTAAATATGTATCACAGGTCCTTTTAAACAAAGATTCACCTTATCTGTCAAAAAAAAATAATTACAATTTAGTAAGTAATGGAGACAGTAAAATTATTCATGTAGGAAATAAGCTTCTTAGATTCATAGTTATCTTTGAAATGTTTATCACAGAAAAAAGGGAATTATTTAAAAAATGTAGATACCAGCATATTGTCTTAACTCTGTTAACATAAACTGAACAATGTTTTATTGGGCAGAGTTCACAATGTCAGTATGTAGATAGTGAGACTGTTTCTTTGAATTAAATAGTAATTACGAAAGCTGAAAATGGCTTTCATTTCCTTCTCTGTACTCTGCTACAAAGGTGGAAAAGAGTATTGTGTAATGAAATTCTTTAGGCAAAAAACTGTCTACTTCAGCATCAGCATTAACTTGAGATCACTTACAATCTTGTTTCCCAATTCTTATTCCATTACTAAGTTTGCCTACATCCTTGCCAATCTAACATTTTCTCTCCCAAAGCAAATCTGCTTGTTCTGCAGGCAAATCCTAGCAAGGGCACACTTCCATCATGGCTCTGAGCTCACACGTCCCACCTGAGGGATATCCCTCACTAATAGCTGTTACCATAATAGTAGGAGACTACGTAAACCAACAAAAAGAAGGGAATTTTCCGAAGAGAATAAGTGATTTTGTTCTTACACAAGACTAATGAGAAGAGAAACCTGGAAAATCCGATTTTATTTTCCTCAGTGGCACAATGCATGGATGCAGGTGCCAAGGTTTTGGCAGTGGGAGCCCTGCAGGGATGGTCTCTGTGAGAGCAGCCCGGGGCTACCCCGTGCTAGGCACAGTTCCAGCCAGCACTAGCTTCACACCGACTTCCGTGCTGTACAGTGTAGATGAGGTTGAGCATAGAAACAATCGCAAAGAAGATCTGTAATCTGATAAAACAGGTGATTAGTAACATTTGAGATGATCTTTAGTTTCCAAGATATCTGTGCAGGTCTGTCTGAAATGGTGTCAGACTTCCAGGATTGCCAGGTGCTTCTGGAGGGGCTGCTGTAATCCATGTGGGAAGCAACAGTGCTTAGAAAGATACCAGCCAGCTGCATCACAGGACACAGGTATGTCAGTTTACTTCAGTGTATATAGTCACAGGTTATTTCTCTTATAAGTAACAAAATCCAATGTGCAGAATTGCAATTATTTTCAGAGATATATTAATTAGAATTAACATTTTAGCCCTTCTTTGAATGTTTAGGACTTTCTATGCCATCTCCCAGAGTGCTGATAGGTGAGACATCATATGTGTCCTGAATCCTAGGAAAAAAGGAGACAATGAAAATCCATGATGCAGATATCATGAATTTTCCCAGTAATCTGAGATACAAAACTGACTTTTCATTCTTGTATTGTATGCACAATTTTATAACGGATTTAAAGAATACATAAAGAGTGTGGTCATTATTTGATATTACAGCTGCAGTAAAGTTGCTCTTATGCCAGTGTGTGGAGGGGACAGCATGGTCTTAAACCTTCCTTCCCTTATTGCCTTAAAATAGGAATTCCAGGAATAAGAAATGGGAGGTGAAATGTGACATTGGTTAACACAGGAAGTTAAAAGCGAAAGTACCACTGGATTCCTCTTCCTTTTCACTCTGACAGGGAAAGAATAGTAGTAGTAGAGGGAAAAGACCAAGTATAAGAATCACCACCAATGGGATGATGAACTTTTGCATTTGCAATTATTCTTTCTTTTTCTGACATAAACTTTGGCTACATATCCTAAGCGAGACAAAACCCAGGGTCTTGAGGAATTGTAGGAGATGAAAAGCTTCATGTTAATCTTTTTGCAGAGGGATAATTTACACCGTGCACACTGACTGAGTCTCTGTCAGGGCAAGCATCATAGACAGTATCTTACCACTAGTCTCCTTGTGGGACTTTCTGCTTTGAGCTGTGTTTACTCAGCATACTTTTGTCTAAATGAAAAAGAATAAAGGCAAACAACCAATAAGGCTATTCTTAAAATGTTGTCATAGAAGAGTATAACTATCTAATATGGTCAGATGTAGTTGTGGGATGAACAGGGGGAAATAGTAAAAGTGTTATGCTCTCACATGGCCAGAATATGCGTGATGTACTGGGAAGTATTAAAAAGGGTAAGAAGAACTGCTAGCCCGTGTACCTGTCCTTGTCAACCACCACAGGGTGCAGGTCTGCAGGAACACAGTGTATCAAACATCAACAAATAACTGTAGTGTAAATAAATTAAAAGACAAAGCAAAACAACAACAAGTGTTTATCTTACTGGAAATGAAAATATATTCACTTTTTAATTAAGTACTATTTCAGGACTTTTAACAAATAGCTTGTCAAACTCTATTAAATTTCATTGTGTGTGTCCCCATATGTGTTTGTACATTGGAAATACAGTACATACATTTACATACACACATACAGTTTTACAGTTATCTAAAAAAATGTAGAATTTCATGTATCAAGCTAAAATATAAAGTCAGTTAACACACACTGATTTATTTTTAAATCTTTAACACACAAACAGTATTTTCTTGTGTCCTAGAAAATATTATCAGAAATATCTTGACAGAATCTTAGATTTTGTAGCAACTTCTAGCCTTAGATGCATAATTAGTAAGATTTTGGAATTTTTTGAAATGTAATAAATTTTATTTCTCCAAGAATGGCTTAGACTTTGTATTCTAAGCTAGTTACACATTATTCATCTGCACACCTTACCATATTTCTTAAACTTCCTTTTTTTTCAGAGGTCACCTATGGGTGAAATGAATTCGTTGGTTCTACAGCTAATGTACACAACACAGATTGCTTAATTTAATGAGCTTTCACTTTCATAATACTAGATAATCAGTAGAGAAGTAACTATGACTTTGAGCTATACCATAGTTACTTTAACTCCACTGACAATGAAAAGAACCATTAATTCAGTGATATTACAAGTACATTATAGCAAAAAAATACACTCCACTGCTTTTTACATACTGACGTTAAACACTTAACTAATCACTTCATATGTGATGTTATTAAACAAGTATTGCAACAATATTTTCCAGTGGAAGTGTAACTGACTTGACCATACACTTGCACTTAATTTAACCATATGGGAAAGGTAGTACTCCTTGACGATTTTTCTATTCACACTGAAAATAGTGGGGCAACATGAGGTTGAGATTAGGGCCCTCGAAGCAGGATTTTAAGGAGAGCATCATTTCAAGTCCTACGCAGCAAAAAGCCCCCCAAACTGCTTACTATTAGAGAACTTCAGAACTTGAATGTTATAGTTTTCATTAAGTTTACTAGTGTCCCGGGTTCAGCTAGGATAGAGTTAATTTTCACCAGAAGGTGGGGTGGGACACAACCAGGACAGGTGACCCAAACTGGCCAAAGAGAATATTCCAAACCATGTGACATCATGCTCAGCATAAAAAGGGGCTAATCAGGAAGAGGTATGTAGCTCCAGGATGCATGGCTTGGGGATAGCTTCAGGATAGGTCTGAGTATGGGATCTGAGTTGTATGGTCAGTGAGTAAGAAACTGCATTGTGTGTCACCAGTTTTGTATATTCTGTTATCGCACTGTTGTTGTTGTTTCCCTTTCCCTTTGCTGTCCCAGTAAACTGTCCTTATCACAACCCATGAGGGTTTGCCTTTGTCTTCCATTCTCCTCCCCATCCCAAAATGGGGTGGGGGGTGAGCGAGCAACCCTAGGTTAAAGAGAGGGTTGAAAGAGATTTAATAGGGAAATAAGCTGATGTTAATGCTTAAAACCACTTTACTAACAAGTATAATTGTTCACAACTGACTATTTTTAGCACTCAAATGTCACTGCATTCCTTTCTAGATTTAACTAGATATTGGTTACCTAAATTATAAATAAATAATAATATTGCTAAATACTGAGTGGAACCTATAGAGATGAGTAAAGCTAGTTCTTGCTTCTACTCCCTTTGAAGTTAGCCAGCGTAGAATAGAAATGCTCATTGAAATTCAAATAGCCCAGACCATAAATTGATGGAAACTAAACTGAATTATTCCTGCGTGTGTTTTAAGTGCACCTTCAGGTTATAAGCAGTGAACAGTAAACATGTATATACCGTAGAATGTCCTCTAAATAAAATTCATGGGTGTGCTCTAGCTACATTATTTAAAAAAACTTTCCCCTGTTACAGTGGCTCTAGTGTTTTTGCTAGACTTGCTAATATTCTCCAGTGTAATATCTTATCTACTGCAATTTGACAGCCTTACTTCTTTAAATGCTGAGCACATGAAAGCTATGTGAGTTTTACAGTTCATAGTACACAATAATTTAAGTTTAGTGGAAAGCATAGGTAGATTTTATAAGTGCTTTTTTAACTGCAGACAAATACACTTCATTTACTATGAAGCATTTTAAAATAAGTATCAGGCAGTGTTTAACATCTATCTAGCTTACAGAGCTGTAAACCATGATCAGCTTCAGTGTCACAGAGAATTATATTTATTTCTATGCCAAGTAGTAATGTAATTAGTATCAGTAAGCATTTCTAAATCGGAAGTTTATTTGTTTCACTGTTATCTTAATTCTGATCTTAAAAAGGGCATAAGAATTGGTAGAAGAAATGCACCACTATGTTGTAGGAAGCAGATCTGAAGAAAAGTCAAGCATGAATATATTTATTGCCCTAAAATTAGATTAAGTATGTGCTTATTAAGAATGTAGAAAATAATGCCCAGTGTGGCTTTTCTATGGCTCTCATAAGCCTTTTGAGAGTGCAAGAAAAAAATAATTATTCTATACAGGGATATTTTTGGTGGTACAGTTATCACATTTTTGCCAGTACAATATTATGGAAGTCAAATAATCCCGGTCTTCTCTTTAATTTTATTTTGTTATTTTTTGGTACAGTTGTTTCACGTTATGCCTGTCCCAAATAACCAGTTTCTGTATCGTCTCGTATCAAAGAACTTTAAAAAAAAAATCTGGTATACATTTCTGTTTTCATAGGAATAAAAAATATCATATGACTGTACAGAAATAGTAATGGTCATCTTTGCAAGCAGAGGTGTTCATGCTATCTTTATTTCTTTGTTTTGTTCTTTTTAAACTTTGGACATATTACCACTAGAAGTAGTGAGAAAATCAGGATCCTGTACTGCAAATAAATCAATATCAAAAATACAAATTTTTGTTTTACATCAGAATACAGGGCAATATTTTGAGGGGGAAAAAAAAAAAGGAGAAAAATCCATCACAACAAAACCTCCAGTAACCCAAAGGTTAAGGGAAATACCATAGGATGAAGCATTTCCAAGTTGAATGCTTAGTCAGACAAAGCAGAGCTTTAAATTACCTATTCTGTATTTAAACAGAATGTCATTACTATTCTTTGAAGTATTTGTTGATCTTTGTTCTTGGTTTACTTTATTTTTACCTTTTACAATAGACCTGAAAAAAAAATTCCTTATGAAACAATTGATTTTCATCTTTGAGTTAGTGCTCAGGAGTTTAGGCATTTATTATTCTTAACATGGAACCTCAAATCATTTTGTCTGGCTTCTTTCTCTAATTTTAAATGGAAATGTACAGTCTTTCGTCTGTATGGGTATTATTTCATTTGTTGTTTTTTTCTTAAAGTCCTGATGATATTCATTTTGGACTTCAATTCCTGGTCATGGTTCTTATAAAATTTTCCCTTTTGGGGGGGAGTTGATTGCGCTTCTTTGTAACTGTGTCTTTTAACTACTTGCAATTCTTCATATTCTAGATCCAGATTCTTCATATTGAATTATCCTCTACTGCCTGGTATATCCTTCTCTCTTATTCCTGGTGCACATGTGTTTATGTGTGAAGAAGTTTATAATTTTATGAAAATTACATGCAAGACATTTTGTCTACAAATAGCCTGTAAATTTGAAGTTATTTGTGCATCTAGCTAATTTGATAATCTCCTCTGCTCTTTAGGCCATAACCTGGGATACCTCAACAGTCGTCAGTACCTTATGATTAACTGTATTTAAAACAATATGGATTAAAAGAATAATTCAGTCTTTCCTTCCAAACTCTCTTGTGTTCTGCTATCTATTTAGTGACATACTTGGATTATGGTTATTAATTAAATGAGCAGAGTCAAAAAGTTGTATAAGGGTTCTTTTTTCAGTCTGATGTTTTAAGTAATTTTTTTTAATTAATTCCAACATTTTGCAACCTCATTTGTCTTTTGGAAAGACTGTATATGTTGCACACAATTTCTCACTTATGACATATTTCTATTCTACTTCCACTTTTTCTGCTCTTGTCTCATTATCCAAAAGCCTTTAGGCATGGGAAAATAAAAATTTATTTCCCTATATTTTATAGAGCTGAAATTTTCAGAGAAGCCTTAGACCCCTAGTTATCATTCAATTTCTTCTATGAAAAACTTATACTGCTAGATACATACTGCTAACAACGAATCATTTGCAAGTGAGTTGGGTTGTCCTCTCAGATGGTGGAACACATGCCCTTGAGGGCAGGCCCAATGTATGCAGGGTGTATACTAGTAGCTTTGTCTGTTTCTTGTGACATACTGGTACATGTATAAGATATTGCACACGGAAAAATTCCTTATCTTCTTGTACTCAGCTGGAAAAAGGAAAACAATTTTACAGCCTAAATGCGCTGTATTCCTTAGTGTTACTCTGTTTATTCCAGCTCTTACTTTTATGTTAAAATTCTGCCTGCAAAGATCTAAATCTTGCCATTCCTGAGTTGAATTGAAAATGGTCTATCAGCTGTTTAAACTTATGATGAAAGAAACGTGTGAAACCAGCATCAGACTAGAAAACAGAGAAGCGGCCTGAGAGAAGAAAGATACCAAAATACAAGTAAAGATTATTCTTAAACAGATCACCTTCTGATGGGCATAAGAGGAAATTACAAGCAATGGGTTTATATGCATGCACCAAATATTTTCTAAGTTCACAACACTCCTTTGAAGTGTAGGAAGAAAATTAAGTAGCTGTGTCTTATCAGTGAAATCTGAGCTATATTCAAGTATTGGATACACGCTAAGCAGTACAGACAGGTTGGAGAATAATAAAGATTACAAAAAGGTAATTGTATCTAAAAAATATTGTTAGCTGTAGAGAGAAAAAAAATTATTATATGAGACCTAAAGGGGTAATGAGCACTGAAACACTGCAAATGAGAGGGCAGGAAGGCAGTCTATCAAGGGAGCATAAACTAGAGAGGAAAGAATAAAGGCTTTCAGTGGCAGAAGGTGGGTCATCCTGCTCTCTTGGAGCATATATGTAAATAAGTGCCTGTTAAATTAAAACACCTGAAGCTGCATGAGGAGCAGGAGGTGAAAACTGGGCTTCTGAAAGAGCAATGGCTTTCTGAGTGGCTTTATTTTCACACTACTCTCAATAAAAATGAAATGTTGCATATAGCATGAAAAGAGCAAAGCTTAAATTTACAGATGGAGATCTCATCCTTGGATCCCATCAGGGTATAAAGTCTGTGTACTAAAGAGACAGATGTGATCATCATACAAAAGGAAGATATAAATGCTTAATTGCATTTTTTTACATAGATGAAAGGAAAAAAGTCTGTAAAAGAACAGACCTGGATAACAAAGGCTAAGTGAGTAAGATCAACCGATGTGTGAATCTTTCTATGGTCTTTCGCAAGCATGGAATAAAATACAAGGCTGATGTAATGTCCTGGTTTCGGCTGAGAGAGAGTTAATTTTCTTCACAGCAGCCAGTATGGGGCTGTGTTTTTGCTTTGTGCTGGAAGTAGTGTTGATAGTGCAGAGATGTTTTTGCTGTTGCTGAGCGATGCTCACACAGAGCCAAGGCCTTTGCTGCTTCTCGCACCGCCCCGCCGGCGGGATGGCTGGGGGTGTGCGGGGAGTTGGGAGGGGACAGACGGGGCAGCTGACCCAAACTGACCAAAGGGACATTCCATACCATATGGCGTCATGCTCGGTTTATAAGGGGCTGGGGGGAAGAGGAAGGGGGGGCAGCAGCATTCGGAGTGATGGCGTTTGCCTTCCCAAGTAACCATTACGNGCAAAACCGCAACATGTAAACACACATCTGTATTGGGTCAGGCTGAGATGGACTTAATTTTCCCTCACAGTGCTGTGCTGTGCATTGGTAGCTAGAAAGCTGTTGATAGTACGCCAGGGTTTTGGCTGCTGCTGAGCAGAGCTGGCACAGCACCCAGGCTGTCTCTACAACATTTCTCCGCCCTACACACACAAGCAGGCTGGGGGTGGGCAAGACCTTGGAAAGAAACACAGCCAGGACAGCTGATGCAAACTGACCAGAGGGATATTCCATACCATATGACATCTGCTCAGCAATAAGAACCTGAGACAAAGAAGGAAGAAGTGAGAGGCATTCATTATTTACAGTGTTTGTCTTCCAGAGCAACTACAATACATACTGAAGCCCTGCTTCCTGGGAAGTGACTGAACATCACCTACTGATGGGAAGTAGAGGATAAATCTTTGTATGTCCTTCACTCCCACAATGCAGCCTTTTGCTTCTGTTTTATTAAACTGCCTTTATCTTTACCCATGAGGGTTTTTCCATCTTATCTTTCTCCCCTCCCTGTATTGCTGAGGAGAAGAGTGACAGAATGGCTTGGTGGGCACCTGGTGTCTAGACAAGGTTAACCCACCACAACATCCAACACAAAATGTGAAAATCTCTTTTTGGGTAAGGAATATCTGCTAATGTTTATTTATCTCATATCTACTAGATTGTGACTTATTGGAAAATGGAGGAATGGCCAACATACTGAAGATCAGCAATCTCTGTATGGCTTTAAAAAGCTCTGAAAATCAAGCAATAGACAGACTTTAGATTTGGAATTCAGAAAAATATTGAAACAGCACTCACTGCCTTTTCATAGAAAGGCTTGAGCAAAATGAGAGGCTGGATCCAAATGACCTGTGAAGGCACTTTGGAAAGCATTTAAATACAGAACCCTTTGTAGAATCAAAGCTGAGAAATAGACTGGGTTATGAAACTTTTATAAAAGATTCATTTGAAATACTGTAAGAGCAATTTCTAGCTCTAGGGAAGCATCTTTAAAAGAAAGTTAAAAGCACTAATCTATTTATTTTTATTCTATATACAAAACAATGCATTACTGAAGTTGTTCCATGTGGAATACAGAGCAGTCTCTCTAATGGAAAAGTTAGACTGAGGTTTTATAATCCAGTGAAGATTATAAATTCCTCACCTCATCTCCTGTATGGAAGTGGGAAAGAATGAATATTCATCTCCTTTTTGACAACCTAGAACTTAAGAGTTACATTGACCCCACAAATTATTTAATGCCTTTGTTACAGGGAAAATTACCTTACTGAACTCCTGCTGGCACATGAAATGTTGCTTAGCTGGGTAACTGTTCTACAGTTGCTAAAATCTTCTTCCACTCTTTCAGGAATAGTCTGTAAACCTCACCTCTCTTCCCGTTTCCCACATATTGTGATAATACTTGAGATATTCAACACAAACAAAAGTTTGTTTGTATGAGTGTCTCCCTTTAGCTGAGGAAGAGACTGTCCTTGAAACTGATAGATACTGAAAAAAAATGAAAAAAAGAAAAAAGTTGTGTTACCACCCCCTTCCCCCAAAAGCATCATTCTACCTGTCTGATTTACTGAGAACAGAATAAATATATGCTGAAGCTTCCTGATCTCATAAAGCTGTTTTTATTTAAACAATAAAATTGTCTGTGTCAGTAGAGTGGAATTATAGTTAAACCACTAAAACACAGTGAAAGGTCTGCAGGAGTTGTAAAAGAAACCAGATGTTTCTTTTCTTTGAATCCATTTGAGCTTACTACAAATTAATGTAAGATACCTTCTGAACACCTTAATTTCTTCTTACTTCACTTGCATCGAATTCCTCTGATTAGACAGAAATTTACTTTCCTCAAGTCCCAGGGAAGAATTTGTATTTGATAAATCAGGTTCTTTGTTATGTTCTGGGTCCACCCTTGAATCCTCATTTTAAACTGAGCTAGTCAAGGCAGTGTAACTACCTTAGGAAAATTGGCGGTGAATTCACTAATAGGTCAAAATCAGAAACTGGATAAAATCTGGTAAAGACCATGAGCCCATGAAAGGTGTTGCTGGCTTTCAGGACAAACTGGTTTTTCAGATAGATGGTCATGACTGCACAGTGTATTGGGGATTCAGACATCAGACTGTACCACAAGACAGACTATCAATCGATGGTACTAGCTTATCATCTCTACCAGCATGCAGGCAAATTTTTATAAACTGACTGGCAAACATCAAGTCACACAAACTGCTAAGCTTGCACCTGGAAGCATATTGTGATCTTTAACCTGAATGGACTACGTCGTTCAGTGTTATAGACTGTATCTGATAAGGGATGTATATGCTGTTAACTTTTCCCAACTCAAAGTAAGCAGCCAGTCCTGAGTATGTACTCAAACATCAGGGAAATTGCTCTATACAGTTCTAAGTTCTAGATAGTTGGGCTAAAGCATCAACATCCAAATTTCTTCATTGTCAGAAACAGATGGAAGGAGTATACAGAATACTGAACACTTTCAGTGGTCATCACTGAATTAACCAGTCTGCTGAACTCATGATCTAAGGTCTCCTCAAAAGTATCTTTTCTAAGGACACTTCTAATTTAATATCCAACTATATTTTCCTTCCTAAAAAAATGATGTGTACTACAGCTATTAAACAATAATCAGTTTACTGGTTAGTTTGACCTATAATAATCAATTTACTATTTCATGATTTCTTTAAGACACACTGACCTTTACATCCCTTTCAACTCCCTACTGTTACCTCCTCAGGGCAGAACCATGTAGTTACCTGGGGAAGGGAGGGAAGACACTTACAGTGAAGGAGCTTTTGATGAGCACAGTACAAGCACTTCCCAAGCAGTTGATGCACTGATTTTTTTCATCCTTAATGGAAATTTCTATTCTCCTCAACTGAATTGATCAGTGCCTTATGTCAAAGCACACTGATTGCAGAGAGAAAATGTTCTGATAGTTTTAACTGTCTCGTAGAAATTAAATAATCTTTATATTTACAAGGAAAAGCCATCAATTTAATGTATAACCAATTCAATTTATATGAACATCCAACACCATTTGGTAAAGCACAGGGTTCTGGATTGTTGAGTGTTGAATGGCAGCTGTACAGGAAATACTTCTTTCTTTTTGTCTGGCTCACTAAATGGGGAAAAAATACAGTAGTCAGAATTCAAGTTATCCAAACAATAAAAGATATTGTTCGTATGTTAACTTAGAGGTGGGGTTGTCAGCCACTATGAAGATCTCTTTCTGGGGAGCCAGTGAATGCAAAAAATGACATACATAAAATCCTGCATACTTACTTCCAGGGGAACCTATTTCCCATTCTCATTCTTTCTTTCCTTGCTTTAAGTGGCTTCCAGAGGATGCTAAACTGCTGATATGAAGCCTTAGATTGTCCGGAAGAATCATAAAGAAAATGTAGGCATGATAAGTTGCATGGAGACGTCATTGGTATAAGCACCTCTGGAAAATACACAATCATAGAGATGCTCGTACTGATACAGCTCAGGACCTGTAAACAGATAAGAGTAAATAGGTTCAGTCACTTTTTTTCTACCTGTAAAATTGGATTCAGATCTGGCTAGGGTTACAAATGAATTTCACATAAATGAATTTCAGATGGCATTCACAGAGAAAAACACCACGGAGAGGTGTCCAGGAGTGTTTTGCATAGTTCAGCAAAAAATAGATACCGATGAAGGACAAAGGGACATCCGGTTGCTTTATAGATATATACATTAATCTTAATACTCTGCATAGCTGTCAAAGAAAATCTAAGCTACAGAGAACTCTCTTTCCAGACATAATTGTAACTGCCTATTTGAATGAAATATGCAAAGATGTATATCATTGATCACATAAAAATCAGATACTGAATAAATGACTTTTTAATCAAATTTCATGTCTGTATGTATTTGCTGAACAAAACAGCCGGTCACAACTGCCTTATCCAAAGTACATGAAGGAGTTAGTCATGTAGACTAGGGGGAACGGCTGTGCCAGGGGAGGTTCAGGTTGGAGATTAGGAGAAATTTCTTCACTGAAAGGGTGGTCAGGCATTGCAACAGGTTGCCCAGGGAGGTGGTGGAGTCACTGTCCCTACGGGGATTTAAGGAAAGGTTAGACGCAGTACTGAAGGACATGATTTAGTGGTTAATAGGTGGGGGGGGACGGTTGGACTGGATGATCCTTGAGGTCTCTTCCAACCTTAATGATTCTATTCTATTCTATTCTATTCTATTCTATTCTATTCTATTCTATTCTATTCTATTCTATTCTATTCTATTCTATTCTACTGCTTCACCCTGTGCCTCGGTATGGACTAGAGCAGAAAGTTTTCTTCACTAAAATCTCTTTAATGTCATTTGTAAAATACATATTCTTCATATGCGTTGAGAAAAAAATACATTCTAATTCTATATTACATTCATTTTAATAAGGCTAACAGGGCATTTACAGGATATCTACATTCCCTTTGCTCAACTTCAGGAAAAAAACAAAACCGAAATGTTTGCTGCTGACCTCCAGCTGTTGGGTTCTTTCATGTTTTAAAGTATGCTCTCTCTTTGGCACCCTAGGTTGCATGTAAGTGACAGCTGAACAGATATTCTTTGCAGTTTCTCAACAGTACCAGTATTTAACTCATTGATTTTTATGTCTCCAGTCTCTTGAGTACAAAAAAAAAGCTACTGCTCATATAAGGAATAGCTTTATTTTCTTTTTTTTCCTGTCAGGTAAATCTCAAGGAAGCATCATTGTTCCTAGATAGTTTCAAAATGTAACATTTCTTTGCAAGCACTAATATGCCCATTTCAGTATTGCAGCCTATTTTCTACTGTAGGAAACATAAAATGTTAATAGACTGAAAATTTCTGACGACTGATCTTGGTGAAATCCAGCACAAAATTAATCCTCCTCTTTCTTCTCCCTCCTGTAAACCTTCAGCTTGTTAATGAATAACAATAAAGAACTGCAGTTAAATGCAACAGTGGAGCTGTGATCTCAGCTATTAATACTCATCAGCAGTGATTACACAATGATAAGTATTGTCATCACAACATGATTTTGTGTTGTTAGGTCACAGGATAGGTTGCAGAAAATCTTTAAAAAGTCAAATGAATAAGGCTATACAAGTATTTGATTACTTCTTTTTAGCTACTTAATACAGCAAAATATTTTCTAACCCATAAAATTTTAAACATGAATTTTTTGAGAAAGGTGATGAATGGATACACTAGTCAATTGGGAGGAAATCATTGAAATAATCCCACAGTATTGTTGCAATAACTGTATGAGCTGTATTAATTAACTCCCTTAAAAATAAGCTGCAAATGACATTCACACATTTTAATTTATAGAATCATAGAATAGTTTGGGTTGGAAGGGACTACAAGGATCATCTAGTTCCAATCCCCCTGCCATGGGAAGGGACACCCTACACCAGTCCAGGCTGCCCAAAGCCCCATCCAACCTGACCTTGAACACTTCCAGGGATGCCTCCACAACTTCTCTGGGAAACCTGTTCCAGTGCCTCACCATCCTCACAGGAAAGAATTTCTTCCTAACATTCAACCAAAATCCCCTCTCTATTAGTTTATACCCATCACCCCTTGTCCTGTCACCACGCTCCCTAAGAAACAGCCCCTCACCAGCTTTCCTGTAGGTCCCCTTTAGGTATTGGAAGGCCACAATTAGGTCTCCCCAGAGCCTTCTCTTCTTTAGGCTAAGCAACCACAGCTGCCTCGGCCTGTTCTCATAGGAGAGGTGCTCCAGCCCTCTGATCAGCTTTGTGGGCCTCCTCTGCACTTGCTCCAGCACCTCCATGTCTTTCTTGTACTCAGGACCCCACAGCTGGATGCAGTACTCCAGGTGTGGTCTCAGAAGAGTGGAGCAGAGGAGGAGAATCACCTCCCTTGACCTGCTGGTCACACTATTTTTGATGCAGCCCAGGACACAGTTGACTTTCTGGGCTGCCGGTGCACACTGCTGGCTCATGTTGAGCTTTTTATCAACTACCATCCCCAAGTGCTTCTCCTCAAGGCTGCTCTCGATCCATTCTCCGCCCAGCCTGTAGTTGTGCTTGGGATTGCGCCGACCCATGCGTAGGACGTTTCACTTGGCATGTGAACATGCAGTTCACACGGGCCCACCTTTCTAGCCTGTCAAGGTCCCTCTGGATGGCATCCCTTCCCTCCAGCATGTCAACCGTGCCACACAGCTTGGTGTCGTTGGCAAACTTGCTGAGGGTGCACTCAGTCCCACTGTCCATGTTACCGACAAAGATGTTAAACAATGCCAGTCCCCGTACTGACCCCTGAGGGACACCACTCGTCACTAGTGTCCACTTGGGCATAGAGCCATTGACCGCAACTCTTTGAGTGCGGCCATCCAGCCAATTCCTTATCCGGTGAGTGGTCCATCCGTCATATCCATGTCTCTCCAGTTTAGAGACAAGTATGTCATGCAGGACAGTGTCAAATGCTTTGCATAAGTCCAGGTAAATGACGTCGGTTGCCTTTCTGTTGTCCACTGATGATGTTATCCAAATTATTAACTAAATGTTCATTCCAGGATTGCAAAATTCAAATCATAGCTTTCAAGTTTCCCTTGGTTTGAGTAAACGGAGTTCTGACTATCTCTACTTTTCATTATCTCTCCCTCAAAAGTTTATTCAGGTGCAGTGTTTCTGAATGGGGACTTTCCAAATCAGGTATTTAGTCCATGGTCCAACCTATTTGCTTGCCCTACCAGACACATGTTCAATACTTTAATATAACTTAATTATATCCTTTCGCAAGTGCTACACTATCCCTCTTATAGATCCTTTAGTTTATAACCCTACTTAAGGAACACAATAAAGTTGAAAAATAAGATGAAGGCTTCATTAAAAAATCATTATTTATAGTGGTCTAAAAGAAATAAAGCGTATTTATTAAATAGGGAATATCCATATGTCATTTTTTTTCTAGTCTTTTGTCAGTGTTCTTCCTGATTTTCACATGTCCTTTTCATGAACCCATCATAGCTTTCATTTTTATTGCTGCAAAACGGCTGCTCTAAGCAGTTCTTTTGTTTTTCCAGTATCCACTCTTCCTTCTTATTTAACTTTTCTTGATCAGCCACAAATCCTGTCTCAAGTTCATCTTCTTCTGAAAAGATTCTTTGACCTATCAAACCTGGTTCCCCCAGGTGGTAACAAGCTTTGTCTATTGTTTCCTCATTTTGAGTAGAAGGTCACTAGCACTTAATGACCCTCTACTTTTACACTTTGACTAGAGAAACAGTTTCATGCACTGTTAGTTGATGACTTGCTTCTGTAAAGTCAGGTCCCGTGATTCCCTCCACTGGCCTTTTATTCTGTTCCCATGCTGCTGTACTAACACAAACAGTTATTTTGTCACCCAGTGAACTGAGTCAGGGAGCAGATCCAGCTGGTGAAAAACAATACGTACCCCTCCTTGAAAGTCAGGGCATGAACTGTGCCCTTCAGCAGACTCCACAAATGTTGTCAGCCTACAGCAGTAAGGGTCTAGGGAGAAAGTGCTAGAGAAAAGAATAGAAAAGTAGAGAAAAGTAGAGAAAAGAACAGAAAAGTAGAGAAAAGAACAGAAAAGTAGAGAAAAGAATAGAAAAGTAGAGAAAAAAAATAGAAAAGTAAAGTAGAGAAAAGAACAGAAAAATAGAGAAAAGAATAGAAAAGTAGAAAAAAGATTAGAAAAGTAGAGAAAAGTAGAGAAAAGAACTGTGGGTGAGGTTTTTTTGTTGGTTGGTTTTTTGATGATGTGGGTTTAAATACATGTCAAATTATACTTTAACTATTTCATATTTTAGGTTATTATGAAGGCTACTAATAGAAAAAAAATGATGACATAAAAGGCTGAAAAATCAAATTATGTTCATGAACGAAAGAGGTATTATGGATTTATGTTAATATTCACATACAGATATACTCTAATCTACTAGATTATTTTGTGTCTTTGTGACTGCAGAACTGTTATTCTAACAAAAAAAGAATTAAAGAAAAATCCACAGCAATTTAAAAGTAATCAAATTATCTCAGAAAAAAAAAATTACAATGATTTGAGCACTCGATAAATGTTTTAAGGGATTTTATTTGTGCTCTTTTTTATTTTTTGTTTTGTTTGCTGAAAGAGAAGGAAGGTGTGCATTAAGATACTAAGTGCTGTGCTGCTCTGATTTTCAGAAGCACCAACAGAAATAACAAGAGACACAGACTTTTTTGGTTTCGTTTTTGTTTTTTTTTAAAAATAGAAAAATATTTGCAAATGCTAGCATATTAAGAAGAGAATCATTTGTTCTTTTGTTGTAGCCTGCGAGACCACTGTCGGTGATCACAGAGTAGCAAATTGAACATTCAACAATATTAAACTAGTCGATAGCACAAGAAGGGTAAGAAAAGCAACAGTTCGTCAAAATGGAAGTGAGTGGACTCCCAGAGCATGTAACATACAATCAAATCAATGCAGGCACTTATTTTACACTGATAATTTTTTTCCATTAAGCAAAGGGGAAAAAAACCCCACAGCATTCTTTTATCATAAAAGAAGAAAAATGTTGTACTCCAGTTTCATTGGGTACTATATTGAAGAAATTGAACACTTTCTTGAGGTAAAGAAATTCCAAGGAAATTAAAAATACTTACAGAAGCTATAAAGCTGTGATGTTTTAAAATTTCCACTTGTGTTAAAAGTGAAGGATGGGTTAAAAGTGTAGGTGTGGGTGTCTAGAAGAAAGAAATTTTGGCTCCAGGACAAGATAAAATATCAGACAACCCCCTTAACTACAGAAAGAGAACCTGTCATTTGGGTGGTGAAGTATGTCCAAGCAGTGGTTCTGATGGTTTTGTAGTACTTACTAGTAAGGGCTAAATTTCTGACGTGCCTCTGGAGAAGTCCATTTCACAGAGATAGATGTTAAGAATTCAGTAATTTGAAAGCAAAGGATCATTTTAATGTGTTCACAACATCCAAAATTCAGGTTCATAATACATGTGTAGATGTCAAATGTATAACTGACTTATTTTTGATATGTGGGTGTGAGACATCTACCTTTACAGACCCAGTCACATTCATCAGAAGATTTAGGAATCCAGAAGTTTTAATACTTCAGATGAAAATCATTTAGAAAGAAAATACACTAAATGGAATAAAAACAGTAAAAACACTCTTTCTGTAATAAATTATTTTTAAAAAAAATGTTGACACCTAGAGAATCAGTCCCTGTTGTTCAAAAATGTTTTCAAAAGTTGTTTCTAGGTCATTTTCTAGACTATTTCTAATACCAAGGTCATTACAGTTAGGAAAATATCTCTAAATAACAAGAGTATATTGATAACTACCTGTATAAGTTAAACAAATAATGGTCGTGATAAACCACAATATCCCGTACCCTGCAGCTAGCATTTCATTCGTCATTAATATATTTTTAAATAGAGAGATAAATAATAAAATAAGTCTGTCAAGATGTCAGTTCGTTTACTTCTTTCTACTCCTGCTACAGTTTCTTTTATCCTTCTCCTTCTTGACTCTACTTATTGGCTTTCAGCACCGAAGCTTACTCACTGTGCCAGTACTACTAAATAACATCTATTAACATCAGGCAATTCAAGGACATAGACTGACTAAGCCTAACAGAAATTGACAAATGACACATCGCCTATCTAAGCAGAAACTACTGCCACAAAAATAGCCTTAAAATATAAGGTAACTATTGGCTTTTTACATTCCTTATGCAGCAGATTAATTTGAGATTGAGAATTAAACCATGATCAGTACACAACATTAGAGCAAGGGTATTCTTACTCAAATAGGATAATTGGCCCCTCATTCTGATTTTATGGCCCTGGTTACTGACAGGAAAGCAAGAAGAGATTTTTACCAAATACAAATACAAGTCCCTTAAGAATGCCTGTCAGTTCTTCTACAATTGCTGTCATGATTGCTAACTAATCTCAACTCTACCACTCAGGGTAGGCACAGCTGCCATCTGAATAGGATAGCAGGGGCTGGGGAAAAATAGGTGTGCTGCCACATGGCCTCAACTTTATCATATAAAGGGGAAACATGCGTCACCATCTGGTTCTAATGGTGGGGCCAAAAAAGCGCGTTTTGCTTCTTCAGCAAACCTCTTTATCTTCATTTGTTATTGACCTTGGACAAGTTACTTCAATCTCTTTGTGACTCCATTTCCTTGTTAGTAAAAAAGGGATGATAACACCTACAGTCTGTTCTTCTGATATTGTGAGGTTTACTTAATACAAGTGATGCACAAATGTATTTGTCAGAAGTTATATGCCTCTCATGAACATGGTGTGGGAGATCTGTTCAATACTGAAGTTAAATTTGAAGCTTACGCTACTCTGCACATACTAAAAATACTGACAGAGGTAAGGTACAGGCAAGTGATGATGTATAATGTCCTTGTCACCTTGGAAGTTTGCCGTGATTAGTACGGATTGAAGGTTGCATGTGTTGCAAATCTGGCTGTGTTACAAGATTTATTCTAAATTTACTTCTTGATAGGCACCTGAGATGAAAAACACTACAGAAGTCCCACATATTACATTGAGTACTAAGTATCTGTATCTTAGCATTTTGAATCTGAAAAATAGCTTCTGCAAAGATACTGAGAATAATTTTTTTGTTCTTTTCCATAAATTCCAACGTTCAGCTTCTCATTTGAAGTAAATTAGTTTTATTTTACTTAACCTCAAGTAAACATAAAATGTATCACAGGTGTTGCATACTGACATGAGCATCAACAAGTTCCTGGGTTATTATCGTTGCGATTCAAAGGAAAATCTGGAAAGAATTGGGTAAAGATGAACTTTGAATCTATTTCTAATTTAAAGATCATAGCTAGTTTTCAAAGTCACTATTGTAAAAAGCTAGAGAAATAGTATTTGTTTTTCTGACGGTAAAGTATAGTATTTCTGCAACTGTATTAGGGACAAATGAAAGATTATTTCTGTTGTGTAAAAATAGGAAAGTACAGATATGTTCAAGATCAAACAACACTTAACCACCTTTCCTTTTCAGAGATACTCCTAGGCATTAGAAGTCATAGCAGAATCCTACATTTGACAGCCAAAACCTTTTGGACACTGATCACATGTAGTATATCAGTAAGATAAAAATGGAACACATATGGTTGTCATCCCTAAATATTCTTATGTAATCTTTAACCTTTCAGAAGCAATTCTACTGTTCTATTTTGATATATACTGGGAAAAAAAAACAAACCAACAAAACTTTCAGCGAGTAATAAGGCTCACTACAACAGATTTTAACATTACTACTGCAACAAACGTACACAGTTTTAGAACAAGATTTTTCTGCACTAAGGGTGTGTCAGACTGTCCTGGTTTCAGCTGAGAGAGAGTTAATTTTCTTCATAGCAGCCAGTATGGGGCTGTGTTTGGGATTTGTGCTGGAAGCAGCGCTGATAGTGCAGAGATGTTTTTGCTGTTGCTGAGCGATGCTCACACAGGGCCAAGGCCTTTGCTGCTTCTCGCACCGCCCCGCCGGCGGGATGGCTGGGGGTGTGCGGAGAGTTGGGAGGGGACAGACAGGACAGCTGACCCAAACTGACCAAAGGGATATTCCATGTCATATGGCATCATGGTCGGTTTATAAGGGGCTGGGGGGAAGAAGAAGGGTGGGCATCAGCGTTCGGAGTGATGGCATTTGCCTTCCCAAGTCACCATTACACGTGACGGAGCCCTGCTGTCCTGGGGATGGCTGAACCCCTGCCTGCCATGGGGAGCGGTGAATTAATTCCTTGTTTTGCTTTGCTTGTGCACGTGGCTTTTGCTTTACTGATTAAACTCTTGTACCTGAACCCACGAGTTTTCTCACTTTCACTCTTCCGATTCTCTCCCCCTTTCTGATGAGGGGGACTGAGCGAGTGTCTGCGTGGTGCTCAGCTGCCGGCTGGGTTATCCTTGCTACTGTGGGAATAGTGGTATGAGGTTTTAGTTAGTCTTCTGTTTTCTTTTTTGTCTCTTACTGGTTTTTACTCTTTTTAAATAAAACTTCCCTTAATCCTAGCATCTGAGAGAAAACGGTACTGTTCTCCTACAGGAAGCTGAAAGTTCATCAGCTTCTCTCCTCTCTGTGCAATGGGACTAGGGACAATTCAGCTTTCTGAGTTTTCTTTACAGCCTTTTACTGTTTTGTTTTTGCTGTTGTTGTAGGAAGAAAGTCTCACTTCATATACAATCAAGATTCTGTACAAAATCAACTTCACCTATTTGCCAGTGCAGTGTATTGATACAATGGAAGATTTCATAAACATGATATTGAAAAAAAAAGGAAGAATGCTTAATGAGAAAAGAATTTATTTAGAAAAGGGAGAAAAAAATCATGTGTTCGATGATATTAACTGTTTTTGCACCCTCCATATTTGTACATGTAATATAAGCTAATTTTGTTCAACTTCCCTTTAGGTGAACATGCTGCCTCTGTGAGCCCACCGCACAGATTGCTTTGTGCCAGGATTCATATTTTGCACAGGCATTGGACTTTTAGAGGAACTGAATGTTTAACTGCATTCATTTATTAATGCCCCTGAAAACAAGAATACTTGAGATTCTATAAATTTATGTCAGGATATATTGGTTACATTCCCACGTTTACCTTTATACTACAATAAATTACCATGCATATGTGTAAAGCTGTAGCTGGTGACCTCTTCAAGTTAATAAAGCTTGACATTTTAATAGGATAAACAAATGTTTTATTTGTACAGTGTGGAGTATTTTACCAATGATCAGATGTGAGTTTGTTAGATGTTTGTTCTTTATATACTGGAGGTATGCTAGATGACCTATTATTCTGCTGATCCATTGAATGTGTGTTATAATTTAAAGGTCAGGGCTATCCATTAAACTTATCAACATGGTGCAAGATACTTTAAATCAAAAATGTTCCTGCATGAGCTTCATTAATTCTATGGCATGAATGCTAAAACAATAGTGAGAAAAGATAATCCTCCAAGCTGAAGGATTGCAGACCATGATTTATGACTACAGACCTTCAATAGAGTGGAGTCACAGGTAGTTCACAAAGAAAGTAGGTAGGTAAATTTTCAGTGGAACTTACATTTTATTTCCCACTAAATATTATCACTAGGAAAAGTAATTTACAAGTTGTTTCCAAGAATGTGAGGTATAATCCCAGTTTTTTATTCAGAGACGTAGTGGAAAAGAGCAACACAATTCACACCTGATTCTACTTTATGTTCAGTTTTGTGAGGTAACTAAAATATTTAGGTTGACTTATTAGAGCGATCATATACTAAACACCCAAGCTTAGTACTAGTGAATTCATAAACAATAAAGGATTGGTCATGTATTACTGTGAATCTCTCAAGCATGCTATGTTTTTATTTCTTATAAATGATAAAAAACATCTAAATAAATAGGCGTTATGGTCAATGATATTCTAGGACATGTAGCAGTCTGTAGCAGCTATGTAGTTTAGCTATGTAGAAGACTGGATATCAGCTTCATTTGTACCATTATATTAGTCTCTTGTATAATTTTTTATTTATTGTGATTTTCTTAAATGCCTAAATCAGTGTTAAAGTCTGAAGATGCTCTTATGACTTTTTGTTGTTGTTGTTGTTTTGCATGGAGTTTCTAGAAAATGTAGGTGGAGCCCCAAGCAGCATGTTACTGACAAAAAATATTGACAATTGCAAGTCTTCCGGTAACTTTTATTTGTGGGTGACCTTTAAAAAGTATCTTCTGCCTCCAGGCACACACATGCTATTTACACTAATCCTCTTAAGTTTCCCTTACGGCTCCAATATGTTGCTGCTTACCCCAACATCACCTTCTGTCTTTGGACTTCATTTCTCTGTTTCAGATTCTTTTTAGACTTCTGATAGCAGCTGCTAATGGAGCAATCTTTTCCTACAAAGTTTACTAGGAGTGTGCAGCTGATTTCAAAAGGTTCAAGACTGGTTTCATGGAGTACAGCCTGAGAATTAGAGAAAGGTATTCCAAAGTGGTTGTACAAATGAGTTTCTTGAAGATAGAGTGCGGACTATAAAGGGGCTAGAAAATTCTATCAAAAGTGATTAAGAAATTAAAAGAACATTTAGGTAAGAACAGATATTTTTGCTATTGTTATATCTATTGTTTTATATGAATGTCATTGATAAGTGATTTTTAAGTAGTAAGAAAATAATTTATTCAAAGTTGTATATTAAACAAAAACAACAAAAAAAGAAATAACTTTTTATTGACTCTACTTTTATTTCCATGGAGTGTGGATTTTCCCCATTTTGATTGCTTATATAATGCCTAAATCTAATTAGAGTTAATTTAAAATATATACCCAGATAATACTGTTAAAAACATCTTATAAGAAATACTGTAGACAGAAAACTAATTGTGGTCATTTAATTAGTAGTTTATAAGAAAATATTTTTATGTTTTCTTTGCATAAATAAGAAATAATGTCATATTTTTAGAGAGGAACAATATATGAACTTGCAATTCCTATTGTATGCTGTAACAAAACTCTTAACCATGTTAATTCCCTGGTTATTCATATAGTTGATATTATAAAATATATTTATAACTCACTTGTCTGTCATGGTGGGAACAAATCAGTGTGGGTGTGACATCAGAAGAAGGCTTTAAGACATCTAAATGAACTCTGATCATCCCAAAATGGTGACTATGTTTTTCTAGACAACTAACTGAAGTATACCATGAACAGTCTGCACTCCATGGACATATCACACTCTAGCATACTATCCTGGAAAGGAAAAGATCTGGAGAAGAAAAGAAATAGAGATATATACATTTCAGAAAATATTTTTTTTTCAAATCTGAAATGAAAAACTTAACAGAATTTTATTTCATGACATTCAGTGCACATCTAAATTCTACCACCAATTTATACTCTATTCCACTTCAAAGTGGTAAAGCAGTTATAATATTAGTATAATACTTAGGACATTTTCAACTGCAAATCCATAGGAGACTCAGGCTTGTAGATTTTGGGCAGGAATTTTTGCACACCATAAATTGTCCTTTCTAGAGTCCAAAAATTGTTCTAAATTCAGGGTGCTTTCCTCGGTTTTGGTATTTCAATCTGTGAATTACTCATTAAAGACAGTCTGAGCTAGATCTAGCAACAGTTAGATGTGCCTAAGAGTGAGATGCTGAAGTTTAGACATTGTCAAGCCCCAGTTAGGAACAGAGAAACTTCATTAATATGTCTAAGCTCCCCAAACTGCACAGTGGACATAGTAAGTACCTCAGAAAGGCATCTCAATACGTAGATGCCAACTAAAGTTACATTCAGTGTCCAACAATATAGTACTATCCAATTGGAAATGTTAAGGATAGGGTCAAATCTTAAACATCAACCTTCTACTATTTTAATGAGACACCTCTTTACTCATAATGCCTTAAAATCCTGAAGATAGTTGTCTGTTTTTAAAATATATATAGAAAAAAAAGTAATTTATTTTAAAATATATATAGAAAAAAAAGTAATTTATTTTAAAATAGAGAGAGACAAATATATGTAACTGAATAAAAATCTAAAATACAGCCTAAAAGATAAGTACAAGTGAATCCACTTTCTTAACAGATCAGGATGCAGTCCTTTGTGTCTCACCAGTTACGGAGCACTGTAGTGAAATCTTGTTCCTACAAGTCCCTGGCTGTAGTGAAAGTTCCTGGCTGTAGTGAAATCTTGTTCCTACAGATTTCTGTCTTTTCATTTTAATAAACCAAAGTTTATTAAGTTCATTTTAATAAACCAAATTTCCAGTAAATTTGTAGTCAGTACAATAAATTTCAGAATTTTGTTATGGCTCTTTCCACAGAGAAATATGACAGCTTTTTGAAGGGTGTTGTGTGACAACTTGAAAGTGATTAGAACTCAGTCCCAGTGCTAGTCAACCACTGATTTCTGTGAAACTAGCAGGAACTTACTCTACTTTGAGATTTCTATCCCTCTGCTAAATCTACTTTAGATAACTCAGACGGTTCAAAAAATTCTAGGAAGGGAACTCACAGGCAGAAATACAAATGAAATAATCCACTTTGCCATTATTTAAAAGCTTGGTGATACTTAGGTACTTAGGATACTAGCAAGTTTTGTCTCCCACATGGCATAGTTGAAGATCACTAGTGTGTTCAGTTGATGGTTTTCCACAGTAGGAAAATTATACCATCAAAAGGCTAGTCACACTTCTCTGTGTGAAATAGTCTCAACTCATGAAGAATGCCCTGGAAACTGGTGTATGCACTGTCTCACTCTCCTTTATTTCCCAGTGAACTGTGAATGCTCAGGTTATGGCAATTGCCTGCAATTAAGAGTTTATCTATTTAAATATGAGAGTTTAAATGTTGTCAGAAGTAAAAGAGTAAAAATTCCTGAGACTAGGAATGTGCCATCTGACTAACAACATATAAGAAGGTGATGAAGGCAACGAAGCTTCGCCAAATCCACAAGGATGCCAGTGTTGATGCTTGGAAAGCCCTACCCCCATGTTAGAGAGACTTGAAAAAAAAAGAGAATATGGAGAAGAGAAAGGAAAAGCTTGAAAGAAATATGAGACATATTACTGAAGTTTTGTTTTGGGGAGATGAGAGAACCAGGATTAAAGGTAGAAAGCATAACACTTGAAGGTAGGAGGGTCAAGTCACAACACATGAAAACAAAGGAATGTGGATCCTCAGAAGTTCAGCCACTTCTGGATTAAAAGTTCTCTTTCCTAAATTCATAGAATCATAGAATCATCAAATCATTAAGGTTGGAAGAGACCTCAAGGATCATCTAGTCCAACCGTCTCCCCACCACCTATTAACGACTAAACCATGTCCTTCAGTACGACATCTAACCTTTCCTTAAATACCCGCAGGGATGGTGACTCTACCACCTCCCTGGGCAACCCATTCCGATGCCCGACCACCCTTTCCAAGAAGAAATTTCTCCTCATCTCCAACCTGAACCTTCCCTGGCGCAACTTGCAGCCATTTCCCCTTGTCCTGTCACTAGTTATCTGCGAGAAGAGGCCGATCCCCAGCTCACTGCAACTTCCTTTCAGGTAGCTGTAGAGGGCAATAACGTCTCCCCTCAGCCTCCTCTTCTCCAGACTAAACAAGCCCAGTTCCTTCAGCTGCTCCTCATAAGATTTGTGCTCCAACCCCTTCGCCAGTTTCTTTGCCCTTCTCTAGACACGCTTCAGGGCCTCAATGTCTTTCTTGTGGTGAGGGGCCCAAAACTGGACACAGGACTTGAGGTGCAGCCTCACCAGGGCTGAGTACAGGGGGACGATCAGCTCCCTGCTCCTGCTGGCTACTCTATTCCTGATACAGGCCAGGATGCCGTTGGCCTTCTTGGCCACCTGGGCACACTGCCGGCTCATGTCCAGATGAATGTTAACCAACACCCCCAGGTCCTTTTCCTCTGTAGAACTTTCCAGCCACCTTGCCCCCAGCCTGTAGCACTGCCTGGGGTTGTTGTGGCCAAAGTGTAGGATCGGGCACTTTGCCACATTTAACCTCATCCCACTGGCCTCTGCCCAGTGATCCAACCTGTCCAGGTCCCTCTGCAGAGCCATCCTACCCTCCAGCAGGTCGACACTTCCTCCCAGCTTGGTGTCATCTGCAAACTTACTGAGGGTGCACTCAATTCCCTCATCCAAATCATCAACAAAGATGTTGAAGAGAATGGGCCCCAGCACTGATCCCTGGGGAACACCACTCACGATCGGTCGCCAGCTGGATTTGACTCCATTCACCACCACTCTCTGGGCCCGGCCATCAAGCCAGTTTTGAACCCAGCGAAGAGTGTACCTGTCCAGGCCATTGGCCCCGCAGTTCTCCAGGAGAATGCTGTGGGCGTGATCTAGTGCTTAGTAAGCTGAACTTGCATGCGTGTTTTTTACAGTTGCAAGGGCTTCCCTTTATTTGTGAAGCTTGAAAGAACAAACTTAGAACCTTCAGATCTCTGTCAAAATTGGTTGATATGAAGTGTATTTAAAAAAAAAATGTTTGTGATCAAATAAACTATGTTTCTTTGTCAAAACAGGCTGAATAAACCCCCAGAGAGTTCAGAGTTCCCTTCTTTGAAGTAGATGTTCCAGCTGTAAAGATATTTAGCTAAACTCACTTCTCAGCATTCTTTTTAACCTCATAAATCTTGAATTCTTTCCTGTATAGTGACATAGGTTCAATAGGAGAAATGAAGAGTACTCCAAAAGACATGAATAACTTACAGCCTGATGGTTATGGCACTTAAAAGTAAGTGATAGTTTGTAAAGAGTCAGATCCTGTCAGTGTGTATTAGTCATGCTCTAGGAACACCTCTCTGATTGAGTCTTTGCCTTTGTCAAATATTCCTGGGTTCAGTGCCCTTTCCAGATGAAAGGAATTAAAATCTTTAACTTCTGCCATTCTACGAATGTTTTTACCAGGAAAGCAATACTCAGACTGAATGTAAAGTTGTGGACATTTAGTTATTTAATTTTGGCAGATAAGAAATAGCAAGACAAAAAATACCAAAGAAAAGGACACACAAGGAGGGGACATAATGTTTCTAACCTGTAGGTTATGGAAGTCAGTGGAGAGCCATGGTACTGAACTAGGTTAGCCTAAGGGGAGAAAGGAACCTAAATGTCCTACTTTCTTTCTACATGCTTGTCATGGTATTGCCCCAGTCACGAACTAAGCACCACACAGATGCTCGCTCACTCCCCTCTGGCAGGATGGGGGAGAGAATCAGAATAGTGAAAGGGAGAAAACTTGTGGTTTCAGATACAGACAGTTTA
>VWZZ01000660.1:0-10377 GCA_013399095.1 Psophia crepitans
CACATCCAAGTCATTTATGAAATGACTTGCCAGCTGTATGCTGACCATTTTGTCCAAAAGGATACTGTGAGAAACAGTATGGAAAGCTTTACTGAAGTCTAAAAAGACAACATCAGCTGGCCTCCCTTGCTCAACCAGATGGGTGACCTTGTCATAAAAAGAAATTAAGTTGGTCAGGCAGGACCTTCCCCTCATGAACCCATGTTGGCTGTGACCAATGACTGTGTTGTCCTTCAGGTGTTTCTCGATAACTCCCAGCATAATTTTCTCCATAATTTTTACCAGGCACTGAAATGAGACAGACAGGTCTGTAATTACCAGGGTCCTCTTTCATTGCTCATTTCTTGGGTAATGTTTTTAAACTAAAAGAGGTTAGATTCAGACTAGATAGAAGGAAGACATTTTTTGCAATGAGGGTGGTGAAACACTGACACAGGTTGCCAAGAGAGACTGTAGATGCCCCATTCAAGGTCAGGCTAGACAGGGCTCTGAGCAACCTCATCTGGTTGAAGATGTCCCTGCTCATTGCAGGGGGGTTGGACTTGATGACCTTAAAAGGTCCCTTCCAACCCAAACTCTTCTGTGATTCCATGGCATACACAAGGGCTACTTTTACCGTTGAGTATTCTGAATGGCAACAATTTCATTTTTCCTTGATTCCATGGTAGAGTTTTAGTTATTTCATTTGGTGAAGAGTCTGGAGCGAGCAGTATGATGGAGAAAGGGAGAAATTACTGGAATATGGAAGGAAGGGAAGGCAATCCATGATGTAAGGACAGGGAATATTTGTTATAAATACAGTAGTTGCAGTAGTTAAGGTTAAATAATTGCCTGGGGAAGTGGTCACCTTCCCTCCTTAACCCATTCTAGGAACACTTAAATTTCATTTTCACCATTCCAGTGCTTTGCTTTTGACTACATTGTGTAGCTCCATTAGATAAGCTAGCGCTACTAATATAAAGATTATACTAATCCCTAGTGACATTCAGGATACATGAGTGTCTGTATATTTAATATGAAAACTTATCCTCTGCAAAATATGAATACTATTAATTTGTCTCAGTTCAAGACCTTCCCTTCTGGTCCCATACTCAAAGCTGTAGATAATTCGCCATCTCTCTGAAGAAAATATAGGTAAAATGAAAGTCTTATGTTCTGGTTTTACATCCTCATCCTACTTTAAATCCAAATTTTTTACATATTTTTTTTTTTAAAAGTTTACTGTACTGGCATTTTGAACTTTTCCCACATGATGTTACTTGTACATACATTTAGGATATATTTTTTTTTTCATGCCGAATAATGAAATGTCATTGCCAGCATTCTACCAATATAAATGTGGATATTCTAACTCATAATTTAAGAAAATCAAATGAAATTTATAGAATTTATAATAATAATACTTGCCCACTTCTTAGTTCTAGCAAATTAATTTGTCAATAAAAATGGAAAATAAAAAGGTAGTAATATGTGAGAAGTACGGTAGTATTCAGTTAAATTTAAATCTCAATACTGTAATATGAATTTAAGTTTGTGATATAATAGATTTTTTTAGGTATGTATAGATAGTGATGGGATGATTTTTATGTAAGTATTATAAAAACCTTGGGTATGGCCTAGTTGGATTAATAATAAAATATGAAATAATTTCTGCAGCAAGTGGTTTAAATAGCTTCAGAACTATTGTGTGATCTAAAAGATCTGAAATTTATTTACTCTAGATTCAGAATTTATGCACGGAGGTAATTTAGACCCTAAGTCCCTCTCCTACTTTTTCAGATTTTCTTTTGTGGTAGATACACCAATTTGTATTTTAATAATTTTATTTTCTTTAGGTATTTTCCCATCACCTCATGCCTGAGTTCAAAACTGGGGGGAAAAAAAAAACCAAACTAACCATCATCAGTTGTTCTTTTGAGGGAGGGATAATCCTATATTATCTTCTAGTTCTTATTGCATAACTGTCGTCTTGCACTCTTTTCTGCCTCTGATTTCCTTTGTATGTATATAGTTATAGAACAGTACAATTTTTTTATATCCTTTTAGATACAATTTTCTCTTCTTTTTTAATGTTTTTATTCACTCAGAAATCAAAAAGAAGCAATAAGTACTACAAGTAGAGATAAAAATAAAAAGGATATTGTTAAAAGAAGGCATACTGTGAAAATCTATGTCTCATAACTTCAGTAAAAACTAGCCCTGACTAAAGAGGAACTTCCTCATTTCGGACATCTGTGGTAGCATATTTGGTTTCAAATATAGCGGAAAGAAAGCACAGTACTCCAACAGCAGTTAATGTAGTAAAGATACAGTCATTTGAAAGGTGGGAAAGGTGCAAATCAGCAGTTTGGGCTGTAACACCATGAGTTCCTTCCTAATTCTTTCCTTAAGTTCTACACTTAAAAAGTGATGAACTGAGAGTAGTCAGAAAACACACAGTGACAGAAAACTGAGAGAAGAAGCGAAGAACAAAATCAATGACTGAGCTGATATGAGGTGACTGACATGAGGTTAAAATCAGCAACTAAAAATCCCTTGGGTTTTGGGCTTTTTTAAAATTTTATGGTCTCTGGAATTCCCCAGTGCAATGAAGGTTTCGCTAGTGTTTGAACATGTGCATAGCAAATGACAGCCCTGGTATTATTAGTTATGTGCTAAGCAGAACTGACATGCAAAAGCACTGGAGAAAAACAGGAGATAGAAGTGACTCACGGAAGGTCATTGGCCCAGTCATAAGCAGGATGAAGGTCTGTGCTTCTGTGCAGTGGCCTCTCTGCTGAACTACACAGTTTGCCTAGTCTTACATTACATTGTTTAGAAAAAGTTTGCAGAGGATAGAGAGAGAAACCAGAAGATCCAAGAAAGCTACTTGCATTATTTTATTAGTTCACCATCTACACCATCTTCAATACAACTTGTCAAGCGGGCATCATCCGATGTGTATGAAAGAAGGATTGATTGTTTTATCCCATAAAGTGTATTACCTGGTAAGAAACTGTGAGGGAAGCACAAAGTGATAGTTTTAATGAGTACATAAAGATATTACGGTACATGTAAAGCAGACTCCTGGAAAAAATAGACTCGAGAGGCAAGCAGGGGAGAGTGTCAATAAAATACTCTGTTTAGATTTCCACTGTATATGGATATATACGTGTATACATCACCATCAAAAAAACACAGGAAACTATCTTACACACAGTGGACTACAAGCATTTGATAAATAAAAGTCAGGTTATTTTAGTCAGCACTTATAAAGTAAAGAGTACATATTTCCTTCAGCACTGCAATATCTGAATTATCCAGAGATATTGCATTATACATGGAGATTAGAGCAGAATTGAATTCAGCAGAAATGGAGAAAGAAGGCATAGAATTTTAAGTAGTTCTGTGATACTGCAGCCTGTGTGCCTGCTGTGAAGATTTGCTATCCCTAATGAATAATGCATAGAATATGATTTCTTTCAAGGGAATAAGAGGCTATCTAATGAAAACTTTGAAGGAGGTTACAATTTACCTGCCTGAAGTGAACCAAAAAGAAAAAAAAACTACATACATTATTATCAAACAAAATAGTATCAACTCTAGAAAAGGTAAACAGCAGCTTAGTAGTTCTCTTAGTTTCCAGTTATCCTATCACTTGTTTTCTGTCTAAAGATGCTGCATTAAAAATGACATTTCCCATGTTAAAAACAAAAACAAAAACAAAAAAACCAACAAAACCAAAACCAGTTTGCACCTCACTAGATCAATATTTTTTTTTCTTCCTATATTGAAGTAAAAAGATGAAGGATGAGATGTCATAATATGCCACTAAAAGCTGACTTCAATATGCTACCCACCAGCAAAAGAAGGACATGGAATATTTACTTTGTGCCTTTTTTTTCTTTGTCTTTTTTCTTCATTAAGTTTCAAATCAAGGGAGACTTTGCTTGAGTGTATCTATTGTTGCATATTACATTTGACACTTGTAATTTTGTCTGGAATGCATGGATGGCATGCATTCCTGGCAAAATTGCAAAGTGTCAGGGAAGTAAAATTAAGAAGAATCAATATGTCTGTTGGATTTAATGTGAAGGCTTTTATTCATCTGTAAAGAGCTGAAGGCTCTTCAGTGACTTCATTTCTTATGTGTGTCCCATAGCAGTAGGGAAGGGAATGCAATCTATAATATCAGTCATTCTTTAACGATTCTTGAAAACATTACCATAATTACTGAATGGTCTAGAAGGCAGAAAGACTGCTTGTGTGGGATCAGCACAAATACTGATTCTGAGTGAATTAGCAGAACTGCATGTCAGGTACTTTAGAGTAAAAATTATGACTTCTTTTCATTTTGTAACTAACATGATAAAAAGCAAGCATGCCATGGCTTGAAATGACATAAGAAATCTAAACCAAATGGGTGATAAAGCAGAACTGTTACGTGCTCAAAAGCCATACTTTATGTCCTCTTTTTCTTGTTGTAAGGGTACCGCATTGCATGATCTGATTCTGCTGCCAGTTAGATCAACGTACAGCAGAAATAAATCCACTCAAATTGCTAAGGATGAGCTCAGACTTATAATAGCTGAATGAAGAGACAGAAAAAAAAATCCAGATTATTTCACTTGGAAGCACTCTTTCAACTCCAAAGGGCTCAAAAGAAAAACATTGCTTTGCAAACCAGTCTCTACACTCTGACTCTGCACATTTTAGAAAGTTTATTTTGTACTGCAGATATTTGGTGACTGCTTGGCTTATCAATGCACAGAACGTTCTGCCTACTCTAATGGCTTTACTAAACTGCTGGGAAAGAGCCCAGTTCTTCTACAGCTCCAACTGCTTTTGTCAGCTTGGCGGTCACATAATATCTGGGGTTACGATAAACATTGCTGCAGAACCTTGGCTCCAGGAAGTTGCGGAGTTTCTTGCTTTACAAGGAAGCATCTCCTGGATCATTATTTCTATGTGAAATTTAGTTAAGATAGCCGTGCAAAAATCAACCTTACCATCCTTCCTTAACTGCATTTACTTCAGTATAGAAAAATAATACTAAATGTTCAGAATCCATCTCCAAATGATCATTTAAAAAAACCCCAACACTATTTTTAGTGCAACACAGCCATTCATTTCAAGATTAAAAAACCCATTAGCTGCATATTGTTAGCAGAAAAATACAGACTTATTGTAACTGACTGTAAGAAAGATTCTGTGGCAATGACATTAAATCANAGATTAAAAAACCCATTAGCTGCATATTGTTAGCAGAAAAATACAGACTTATTGTAACTGATTGTAAGAAAGATTCTGTGGCAATGACATTAAATCACTGAAATAATTCTCCAGAAGTAAAAGATCTAATGGATAAGGAAAATATCTCACATCTGCAGACATTTTTTTTCTTGAACTTCTGAAGCTGTCTCTAGGTACCAGTGCTGTGAAATACACAACGAGTAAGATGGACCAAGGACTGTTCCAGAATTTATCTATGGTCTTCAGCAACAGCTTCAGGCAGAATCAGTTCTTTCAATTGTAGAGCTGTTCAAATAAGTTTTTCGTTTTTTTTTTTTTAATTTGAAAATTACCCTTTGGCTCTTTATTAAAAAAAATAACTATTCTGTGACTAATTTTCCTCATGTACTATATACACAGTATATTTTTCTCCTCTGTGGGTAGCACAAGATATTTAGAATACAGAAAATGATGATCAAAGTAAAAGTAGGACCTAGAAATTATAACTGTTTGTCTCAAGCTCTACACTTCTATGCTGGGGAGAAATATGGCTTCTACAGAGGAAGGGACAGGAGACACTGACATGAAGCACGGAAGCACTCAGTTTCTATATATGCTGGCAGTGGTCCAGGTTGCTCCAGTACTGTTCAGGGCTTTGTACATGACTTTCAAAATGGATAGCTTAACTGAATTTAACCTGTCTTTATTCAAGACAAGGTAAACGTATTGCTCCTCAGTAGGAGATCTTCAGGCTGCGGTTGTCATTTAGAAAATGCTAAAATATTAAGTTGGTGTTCACCGTATGCATGCGTAATATAGAGATCATATTTACTACATCTACGTATATATGGGACAAGATAGCATTAAAAGGAAAAGTATTTTTTCTGCATTTACTAAAAAATAAATTTTTAGCTAGCATTGGGAAGACATATATTCTTCTTTATAGCTGAATAACCTATTTGGTACTTAGAAGCCTATAAAGAGAAGTTATGTTCTGTGAGAAGTTAGAATGAAAAGCAGTATGTCTGAAGGCCAAATCACAGCACTACAAATATATTGGCTTTATATACTTTATCCTTGCATAACAAAGTTTATTAAGCATGCTCTTCATAAATAACATTTAAACTAAAGTTCCTAAAAGCACATAATGAGCTACTGTTCCCCATGAAAAGCTAAGTGGTTTTCTAGCAAGTAATTAATTATCAACAGAAGACACGAGAAAATTTCATCAGGAGTTTAGAGTTAGTATTGGATGGTTGATCACTGCCCTGGTTTCAGCTGGGATAGAGTAAATTTTTTTCCTAGTAGTGGGTAAAGTTCTACATTTTGGGTTTAAGATGAAAACAATGTTAATAACACACTGATGTTTTGGTTGTTACTAGGTAATGTTTACACCAGGTCAAGGACTCTTCAGCTACTCATACTGCGCAACCAGTGAGTAGGCTCAGGGCGCACACAAAGCTGGGAGGGGACACAGCCAGGGCAGCTGACTCAAACTGGCCAAAGGAATACACCATACCAGATGACATCATGCTCAGTATATAACTTGGGGGAAGCGGGCCAGTGGCTGGGACTGTGGCTCGAAAACTACCTGTCCTTCGGTAGTCTGCAGTTGGTGAGCAATCTGGCTGTACATCACTTGCGTGGAATATTCTTATGTTATTATTATTATTGTTATTGTTGTTGTTGTTGTCTTCCTTTTCCATCATATTAAACTGTCTTTATCTCAAGCTGTGAGTTATTTTCCTCTGATTCTCTCCCCCATCCCACTGTGGGGGAGAGTGAGCAAGTGGCTATGTGGTTGCTTTAGCTGCTTGCTGGGCTAAACCATAAAAATAATATATACCAATTTTATTTTTATTATATTTCTATAATGTAGTATAACATTTTTACATAATTTAATGGATATCGTACATAATGATGTACATAATATATGTACATGTACACATAAACATGTATGCGCACTAGTATTAACTCTTCCTTAAGTGATTACTTTCAATAGCATAAAGGGAAGCAGCATGACACAACTCAAATCAATTTATTAGGAAAAGATTTACAACATATGAGATGGATTCCTGTTCTTTCTTTAAAGTCTTGCTTTCTGAAAGACTGCAAATGGTCACTAAAGGAATATATTTAAAATCCATACGTAAAGTGATGCTAATTTTATAGCTTTATTTAGTTAAAGAGAGTAATTAAATGTTGTATATAGCAATTCTGAAATTAACTGATAATATAATTAGCTCTGAAGTCCATGATCTTCCTTCTTTTTCCTTGATCTTATGGGATATTGGACAGTGGATTATTCAAAAGCTTAAAGCTATGCAATAAGAATGATTTAGAAAAAGGTATCTGGTAAAGAATTGCTCATTCTTACTAGAGATGTGTATTAATATTTGCTCTCAACTTGTGCTTTTTAATCTGATTTTACATGTTTTCTTAAAAGACAGGCTACTATACAGATGTCAAAATTATTCACTGTCATGGTAACGTGCTTTTATGTAGGGATATTTTAGCAGGCCTGCTGCTGTACTCTTCTCTCTATGTGTTAATTAGTGCACATAACCCTTTTCACGTAAGTATAGCTTAGTCCTCTCTAAAATGGGTCTATGAGTTGAACACCTCAGAGGTGCAGTTTCAATTTGAAATACTGAACATGGCAAAGCAACATAATACAGGATGACAACTACGGATTTACTGTTATATTCATTGCTAAGCCATGCTAAAAAAAAGGGCAGGAAAGGTGTTGTTTGAAAGTATTAATTTGCCATTCAAAAGTGGTGGGCTTCCCAGAAATGCTCAGTCTTGAGCTCAATAGCCACTGAAACTGATGGTAGATTTCATGAACTTCAAATGAATGCCCTCTAAAATGGGAGGAGTGAAAACATCAGTGTTATTGGAGCTGTAATGCCAGACAACTTAGTGCTGGTCAGACTCCGGCAGTAACTGCACCTTATGAAGCATAATCACTGTCTTGGTTCATGGCAAAGACTTGATGCGGTTTATGGTCTTCAAGTTATGTCTCCAACAGGCTTCTCCGGTAAGGTATTAAAACGTGTGCCTCTAACAAGGCACTAGCACAAAATGGTGTCCCAGTAAACAATATAAAACTTTTATGGTTTCTGTCTCAGCTTTTAAATAGGGATCAAAAGTACCGGTATAGTAAATTACGTTTGTATCCCAGCTTTGATGTTCACGCTTCATTTCTGTCATGAGGGCCTGGGCCACCTTACAGTCAATGAACTTTTCCTTCTGCAGGACTGTGCACCCTCCATCATCCTTCTGTTAGTCTGTTCTTCTGTAGATCATTCATTTATAAATCACAGCTTGTACAGAAACTGCTTTGATAAATATTTTAAGAAATATTTATTATGAGGATACATACAGAAATCAGTGTTGTAGGAAGATCCCTTACTTTTCTCACCCTTTTTAGAGGGGACTATCCACTTGTTATCCTGGAAAGTCATGAGATACAGAAACAAGATAAGTCATTGGGACAGAGGCTGTTTTATGGCCATCTTTATTAAAGACATTAAAGGCCTATTTGTCTGCAGTATTGGTCTTCACATTTGTTCATATGATGTGTAGGCTGTTCTTATGCAATTATTTTGTTCCAAATATCATGCATGGGAATATTACTGCTTGGAGTTACTGCAAGTCAGCCTGTTTATAAATATTGAATCAATTTATATGGCCAGTATAATATGCTCTAACTGATATAAACAAATGAGGATATTCTTAGTTATATATATCTGTATTATCAGACACATGTATGTATAAAGAATTATGAATTTATAAAGAAAATTAATAAGAAACCTTGATAATAAACCCCCACATCTTTAATGCTTACCACTTTTTTCCAGCCGTATAAGTGCTTTTTTTTCCCGACTTCTTCGTTTTGAAGACCATTCTAATGTCATTTTATCTTTTAGAGCTAAAGAATAAGGTATGGTGGGAATTAGATTCCACACTGTGTGCTTTTGTATCTAAAGCATCATTTTTTAGTATTTACTTCTTTCAGGTTGCATCTATTCCTATAAATATCCACACAATATGTTATCAGTAAACATATATTGCAGAAATTTGTTTATTGGAATGAATGCATTATGCCTACTTCGTAAACCACTCAAAATGGCAGTTCAAAATTTGTAGTGGATAATTTGAAATTCATGCTGGTTTAATGTAATACTTTGCATTTATAATAATTTATGGTTTTTATCTTGTTTTAGAACTACTGTGGGTTTTTTCCTAGCTTTGTGTGGCCTTTCCATGATGTGATAATTAGTGCCCAATAAGAATTCTGGAAATGTGTAGCAGTTTAAGCCTGGTCTTGAATAGAGGGCTTCCTCTGCAGCTCTAATCTAGTGTCAGATTGCTGTTCTCACAGAAGTAGTTACAGACACAGGTCATCAGAACCGTAGCAAATATTTTTCAAATTCAAATATAGCAAAGGTCTGCAGGAGTTTATATGAGTGAAAGTTACCAGCATTCACGTCATGTCCCTTTGAGCTTAAAATTCCATTTAGCAAGCATAACCAAAGTACGAGACTTCAGAGATAGCAACATTGTTGAGGTATAGTATTCTGAAAAATATTAACGATTGGTGCTCTTCAAAAAGATATTGAAAGACAGTGCACTACAGTGCTTTAAACAATTGAATTTCAAGTATAAAATACGTGTAACAACACAACATTGGGAATATAATTCTAGATCACTAGTCTTGTGTTCAAAATGCAATAATATATTTTACCTATGCCTTTACTGCATTCCTTTTATTCAGCTAACAACTCGGGCACAGACTGAGTCTCAAGTCTCTCAACTAATGGGAAAACAATTTACTGTCTGTAAAATAAGGATATTTTATGCCTTTCCTTACTTAACCGTTCTCTGTGTTTCCTATTTACAATGACTCTTCCTGTTTATATGCGTTGCACCTGACTTAACCAGGCTCCATTTTCTCATACGTGTCTACGTGCTACAATAATAAGAAAAGAAAGCAGTCTCAACTTTCCAAGAAATTCTCTAATAAGAATTTCCTTATTTCATGAAAGTTACTTCAGACTATTTTATAATTAATTAACTATGAATGATGATGCTCAAATCTTTGCTGCAAATAGAGAAAAATAAGAAAGTTACAAAGTCAAGCAGCATATGAAGGGGTTCAAG
>VWZZ01000663.1:9907-22415 GCA_013399095.1 Psophia crepitans
GTCAGCCCGCTCAGTGAGTGCCGGGGGCGAGGGGCTGGGGGGGCGTCTGGCCGTGCCCTGGCGCGGGGGGCAGCGGGGCACCCTCCCGGTGCGGCCCCGGGCTGCAGCATCCCTGTCCCTGGGGGTGTCTTCTGCGGGGTGATGGAGCTGCTTGCTCCCCGATGCCTTCACCTGGGGTGAGCTGTGGCCCGGACAGCCTCATGAAATGGGATTTTTGGGGTGCTGCCTGCCCCAGGGGGGTGGGGGTGCAGCGTCCCGTGGGCTCGGGTGGGACGCTGCTCTGGGGAGCGGAAGGAGCTTTGCCCTGTTGGCTTTGGGAAGTGCTGCCCCGTGGGGTTCGCCTGCCTTGAGGAAGAGAGTCCGTGGGGAGCGATGTGAAGGCGTGAGGTCTGTGCTCCCACCGCAGCACCTTGCTGGGGTACCAGGGCGGGGAGGATGCTGCACCGGGGCTCTCCCTTGTGCCCCTTTTCCTTCCTTTCCCTGTGTAACTTTTCCATCATTCCCTCTGCATTCTCATCCTTCCAACACAGTGATAGGATATATTCAGTTTAAAAATAGGTCTGAGGCTGACGTTCCCCTGAGAGAAAGCTGTGCTAACTCATGGCTTATCCTTCGGGTCGGAGTTGCCGTGATATCCTGTTAGAGGGAATGAAATGGCAGGCAGAGCTGAAAAATCACTTAAAGAGCCTGACGGCTCGGGCCTGAGGTGACCCTGGCAGCATACGTGGCTTCAGCTGTCGGTTGTACTCACGGAGCAACGTCCACGTCAAGCCTGGACCGGGTAATCCAGGCCCTGGTCTGTGCTGCGGCCCCGCGAAGGAGGGCGTATTGTGGGCAAGGGTGCTGGGAGGCCAGAAACCGCGCTTGAGGTTTTGAGGAGCACTCTGGGTGTGTGACCAGGAGGGGTTAGGGGCTGCGAAGGGGGTGGCTGGGAAAATGGGGCATCCATGACAGGGCTGTTCTGGGAGACGTGAGTTTAGAGGGGCTGCCTGCGCCGTGCGTCCCCAGACCCTGTCCTGCAGCGGCATGGTGGAGGGGGTCTCCCCCGTGCGGTGTGCGCAGCCTTTGATGCCGCAGCTGTCTTGCAGGGACTTGGATTATGTGAAGTTCCTTCCTCTTTAATCTGAGTTTTTCTCCCTTGAAAGGCTACAGTGGCACCAGCTCCACACCTCGGAGCAGAGCCAGCCCTGGCCAGGGGCACATGCTGGGGGCTGGGGTGGGGGGGGCACATGCTGCCAAGGTGTTGCCCCAAGGAGCCATCCCCTGTGGGGAAGAAGTTGGCTTTCGGCAGAAAAACCGCAGCTTTGGTTCCTGGGAACTGGGCTTGACCCAGGGCACACCAATAACTGGGAGTGTGTCTCCCAGCCAGCGTGTCTGCCCCCCCTAAGGCCAATACTTTTTGGGGTGCCCTGGAAGACAGGGAGCATGCCGGAGAGGGTACCTGCCCTGTTGCAGTGGGTCTGCACAACCCCATGACTGTTGGCAGTTGCTACAACTGGGGCACATGGGATGATGAGGGGTGGCCCACCAGCCCCCTAAGGTGCGCCCAAGGACCTGGGTGCCTCCAGGAGCTGTGCTTCTTCCTTAAAATAAACATGGGAAGTGGTGATCCAACCCCCTGGCCTCATGGATTTAACAGCAGCTTCACAGAACCATTAAGGTTGGCAGAGAACTCCAGGACCATCTAGTCCAACCATTCCCCCACCACCTATTCCGCACTAACCCATGTCCCTAAGTACCACATCCAACCTGTCCTTAAACACCCGCAGGGACAGGGACTCCCCCACCTCCCTGGGCAACCCGTTCCAAGGCCCGACCACCCTTTCCCAGAAGAAATTTCTCCTCATCTCCAACCTGAACCTCCCCTGGCCCAACCTGCAGCCATTCCCTCTTGTCCTGTCACTGGTTATCTGTGAGAAGAGGCCAACCCCCAGCTCACCACAACTCCCTTTCAGGTAGTTGTAGAGGGCAACAAGGTCTCCTCTGAGCCTCCTCTTCTCCACACTGAACCCCCCCAGTTCCTTCAGCTGCTCCTCATCAGACCTGTGCTCCAGACCCTTCACCAGCTTCATTGCCCTTCTCTGGACACGCTCCAGGGCCTCGATGTCTGTCTTGTGGTGAGACATGTTTGCTCTTGGCACGTTAATCTGTGCAGCCCTTCTCTGGGCTGGGTGGGATGCTCTCGCAGGCTCCTTCCTCGGGGTGCGGGGATGCTGAGACCCCCCCAGGGCTGCAGCTGGGGGTAGCAATACTTCCCAGGGTGGGAAGGGCATGTTGGGGATGTGGTGCTTACCCCAGCTCCCCCCCAGGCTAGCAGGGGCATCAGTGGGATGCGTGACCCCTTCTGTCACCCTTCTTCTGCCTGGGGGGAGGACGCTGCGTTGTGTTGGGAAGCGAAACATGTTGGTGCTGTTGCTGAGCAATGCTCAGAGGCTGAAGCTCTGCTGTAAGACGAGTTACGGGTCACACATGCCCCACCTTGGAAAATGCCCGTTTGAGGGGAAAATGGGTGTTTTTCTCATGGCTGGGCTGCGTAGTGCCCTGTTCCTCGAATCCTGCTGCGAGGAGGGGGCCTAAAAAACCCCCATTATTGGTACTTGTAGCCCAAGGTGGTGTGTGTGGCACCTTTATTTCCAGGGGCTGGTATGTAAGGGAGGAGGATGGGCAGAGCTGATTTCAGCAGGCTGGGTGTAGGCACAGGGGGCTTTTCCCACCCCTAAGAGGGATTTCCCCAGGGGGGAACTTGCTCTGTTGCAGCAGAGTCAGAAATTGTCCTCTATACTGCAAGTTTGTTTGGTTTTTTAAAAAAAACCACGCGAACAAACAAAATCCCACGACCCCGTAGCCACCCTGGAGTCCATGCGGGCGCCTCTGCGGGGCGGAGGGCCGGGGCAGGAGCGCTGCGTGGAGCCAGGGAGCTGAGGAGAGGGAATGCAACCTGTGAGACTGCTTTTCTTAATTTTTTTGTCTTTTTCTTTTTTTTTCTTTGTCTCACTGATGTGAAAAGAACTGTGATTTATTTTGGGATTTTTGTCATCCTAGGTATTTTGGAAATATTTGCTGTGTCTCAGGGGATTGTAGGAATACGAGGAGTTTTCAGCAACAAATTTTTAGCGATGTCAAAAAAAGGAAAACTCCATGCAAGTGTAAGTAAACCCCCTGCTTATCAGTATATATTGTTTAATAAAGGCCTTGTGACACCTTCACGTGCACGTGGGCAGCGATGCTCCTGGGCAGGGACCCGGTGTGCCCAGCCCCGGGGCTGCCAGGAGGGCTCTGTGCTGGGTGGCATCGGCACCGCACAGACAGGCAGGGGACAGGTGGAGCTAACCCCCCCGCAGCCCATATCCCTCCTCACTGTGTTTAACCAAGAAAAGAGTGTGTGTGGGGGTTTTGTGGTGGGTTTTTTCTTTTGCAGTTGCGTATTTGCATCAAAAGGCCTTGTTCTCTGAGCATTGCCGGGTTATTTTTAGCAACTTCTGCAGCAGATCGCGCAGACGGTTTTAGCCAAATGTCTCCCGGCGAGCGGCACGCGTGGTGCCGGGAGCCTGCCCGGGCCCGTGTGTGGGGGAGAGCCTGCGGCCCCGGGGTTTTGGCTGGGTTTGCCCGTGGGGACCGCGTGTCCCCCCAGCCAGCGTGGGAAAGTCCCAGTAACTTCTGCTTCTGCGGGCTGTTTTCCGAAGGTTGGGGCTTCCCGCAGGTCTGATTGGGCTTGTTCCTTTTTTTTTTCTTGGTGTTTTTTTTTTTTTTTTTTTCATTGAATGAATCCTATAAGTTGATTTAATTTTTTTCAACTCTAAGATGCTGTTTCCTAATTTTTTCCCTGCTAGTTCTAGAGATGATTCAAACAAATGGAAGTTAACTACTATGATTACGTAAAAGCCGTCATCTTTTAAAGGCGCCTATAAACGCGACCCCCAAAGGAGGGTGTTTTTAAGGCAGCATCTTGGCTGACCTGAGTTTAGTTCCCAGGTAGTCTGTTCAGGGCTGATAGCCTGGGAGAGGGAAAAGCCGATTGCCCGCCCTCCGGTTACGAGCCAAACCTCAGGGTCGCGGAGTGGATGTTCTCACACTGCCTGAGCCCGCAGATTGCCTCCGAGAGAGATTTGTGAACTCGCCTTTCTCTCCCTTGAGTCTTATTTGAGTGTTGCTCCTGAAACCTAGTGATGCTTAAAGGGTGAGCACGTGGGCGCTTATTTTAGGAAACAAAGCAGGAACAGGAATGGCGTCTAGGAGAAAGGGTGAATGGCTGCGCAGAGGCAAACCTGAGGGAAGGAGGCAGAGGAGCAGGAGGAAAGCACTGGAAAGGTAAAGGATGGAGTGGAGAGGGAAGCAGGCGGGGCGTGATCCCCGGACCCTCCGGAGCCTCCCTTCCCTCATGGCATACAATGGGCCCCTTATGGGAGCTGAAGCTTTGATTTATGCCCTGGCGCAGGCAGAAATTAAATCAAACCTCGTTGGTGTATGGTTAATTGTCGGCACACAAAGGGCAGTGTCGGAGAGGGACCTCAATTAGGCGGGTCAGAGCAGGGGGTGAGGACACACGATGCCCTGCTCGGATGAAAGCCACGAATTTGTAGAAACTTGACCCAAATGTCTGAAGATTGCTGGGCTAAATAACGCTGATAATGCAAACCCGGCATCTGTTGTTCTTTCCTGCCTTGGCAGGATAAAGTTATTTCATGGCCTAATGAGTTCTGCGCAGTACAAAGCGCGTCCTGCGCCCGTCACTCAGCACAGCGCTTTGATATGGGAGTCGTGCCGGTGACTTTGCGCTGAACTGCAGATAAAAGTAATTCCGGCAGGGATTCGGGCTGCTTCGAAACCAGCTCTCAGGGCCCAGCTTTATCCCAGATTGGTACTTGACAACAGCCCTCCTTCTTTTTTCCCATTTTTTTTTTTTTTTTAATGGCAACTTAATTAAATTACCAAGCGGTTCGTTTTTAGAAGCACCAGCTTCAGAAAACGACAGTAATCCCGGCAATTATCAGTTGCGTGCACAGATGGCTTTTTCCTCGTTGTTAAATCCTCGGTCCCCTGTTTGTACATTTTTAGAGTGGAACGGGCAGGAGAGGGTTGGGTGTCGGTCTTGGCAGGGGCCGGCACGAACCCCAGAGCAGAGATCCGCTTCGGGTAATTCTGCTTTCTCAGGAGTTGTTCTGAGCTGACCGAATGCCACGGCTCCCACCGGGGCAAATCTCTGTTGAATTGGATTTTGAGATTTAATTGGCTTGAGAATTGCTCTTCATGATTGTCTCTGGAGCTGCGGCAGAGCAAACCCAACGGTCAGCCGGTGCACCGTGGCCATGCCGCCTGCCCTGTGCCAGGAAAAATGCCTCTTCCCTGGCTGAAACAGCATGGTTGCTGAGCTGAGAGTCTGGGACGTGGGGAAGCCTGCCGGAGCGATGGCTGGCTGGGGGCGAGGGTGTCCCTCTGTGAATACCGGCAGCATGCCTCCTCCTTCCCCGTGCCGCTGGTGGGAGCAGCCCACCGCATCTCTCTGCGTCCAGGGACGCGGACCACCCCCCACTTCCCCAAATCCCACTTGGGAGGGAATTCGACTTCGGCTCTTGGGGAGCAATTCCCCCAAAGGTACCTGAAGCAGGACCTTTTCCTGTGATGCTCCAGATGGGAAGCCATGCAGCCTTCTTACCGCCACCTTCCCTTGCGGGGTGGTATTGCCCCAAAAACGCTGGGCCAGATTGGAAACACCGATTCGGCTTACCCACGAGCAAAGCAGCAGCGAGCTTACGGGGATACACGTGAGCAGGGGCACGAGCATCTCCTATTTGCAGCAGCGCTTGCAAAGCGTGCTGGAGCAGATTCAGTGTGGGATCCTGAGCCGTGGCGAGCCGCGATGCCCAGGGCAGGGCTGCCACCTTCACCTCCTGCGCCAAAAAAGCCTGCTCTTACCGTTTGCCCAAATTCCGTGGGAAAAGGCAGGGTTGGTTTCGGGGTCCCTCCCGTGTTGAGCACCCTTTCAGGTGTACCTTGGTGCCTCGTTCAATCCTAAAACCTCCCTGTGCCAAGGCTGATGCGGGGGGTGTCTCGCCTGAGCACGGCTGCGCGTGGCCAGGGTTCAGAGAGCAGTGAGGGGTCAGCGAAGCCTTGCCTCGGGAAGGGGAATACTTGTGCATGGGCGAGGCAGCACTGAGGATGTGTAAAAGACAGGGAGAGCAAAAATGAGTCATCAAGGCGATGTTTCTTTCAGGCAAAGAGCAAAAGGAGACAATTCCAATTGCTAGGAGAAAAAAAGCACTGCAGGTCGGTGACGCTTGTCACTTGTGTTGTAGGACTCAACTCCTCTGGTTAAATTAGGAGTTTAAAAATGCTCCCAGCCAGCTGGGCCTTCTGCACGGTTATAAAGTGCTGCTTGGGGGGGTTGTCTCGTTCTCCGCTGCTGGGCGTTTCAAAGCTCGAGAGCTCAGCATCCCTCTCCGTGAACAGCGTTGAAGCGTTGCTTTGCCATCAGGCTGTGGTGCCCCAAGCGTGGCTGGAGGAGCTGCCAGGGCACCGGGTACCGTGCCCATGGTCCGATTAAAGCGTGGCAAAGCGTTTCAGAGGGGCCGCTGGAGGCTGCAGCCAGGTTTTCCCCGGGCCGTGGGTACATAGCTGGGGCATTACGGCTCTATTTTTGTATTTCTGCATGCTCCCCCCTGCCCTTGACCGCAAGCAGGAGCTGTTGTGGGCAGCATTCAGGCTGTCCTCTCTGGCAATAGGAAGCCTTTCCCCCCGTCCATCCAGGAGCCAGCGCGGCCGCCCTGTTTATACCGGGTGATTTTCTCGGGCTGTGTGTAATTTCTTCAGGTTATCAAGGGACAAAACACCCCAAGTTCCTTTAAGACAAAGAAGAAAAACATCCAACGTAGTCAAAGCCACGTTCAGCGAAGCCATGAAAATCTGCATGCAAATTGCCTTTCCAGATTATTAAGTGATGATTCAGTGCCCAAGCGAGGGAATGCGAGGGTGGGAACGGAGATGGAGCAGGGGCTCAACCCCAGGGTCCTCGGCAGAGCTGCACCATGGAACCGCGTCCTTCCTCCTGTCGGCGGGAAGGGCAGGAGGAGAGCTGCGGTGCGGGGAAAGGGTGCTGCTGGGGCAGGAGGGAAGGGTGCTGCTGGGGCAGACCAAGCCTGTTTTTTTTTTTTTTTTTTCCAAGAAAGTCCAAAATTGGGTGGAAGCAGCCACTGAAAGTGCCTGTATTGGGGGTTTTCCAAATTGCTGGGTGCCCGGCGGCCTCGCAGTGGGTTTCCTAGGTGACCTGTTGCTGCTTTTCCCTTTGGACCTGGTTTTGTGAGACTTACAAACCCAGCAAGTGTTGCAGGGCAGGGGACGGTTAAGAGCAGCCCTTAGCTAACGATGCCCCCGGCTCTGTTCCCGCAGGCCCGGTTCACGGCAGACTGCCAGTTTCGGGAGCGCTTCCAGGAGAACAGCTACAACACCTACGCCTCGGCTGTCCACCGCAGCCCGCGCTCGGGCCGCCAGTGGTACGTGGCACTCAACAAGCGGGGCAAAGCCAAGCGGGGATGCAGTCCCCGTGCCCGACCCCAGCACATCTCCACACACTTCCTCCCCCGCTTTCGGCAGCCCCAGCCCCCCGAGCTCGCCTTCACTGTCACCCTCCCCGAAAAGAAGCCCGTGTTGCCACCGAAACCGAAGGTCGCCCCCTCTCCACCTCGGAAGAACCCCAGCCCCGTCAAGTACCGGCTGAAGTTTCGCTTCGGGTAGCGTGCCACAGCAGGAGAGACCCAAAGGAGGGACGCCTGCACCCGGAGACCTGCGGATGGATGTGGGGAGGCTACGGGTAGCCGTGTTGGCCTCGGGATCTTCTCTTCACCCTGCAAACTGCACAGCATCCTTGGAGGCGTGCGCTGGGACAGCGTAACTTGGGCTTTCCAAAGAGTATTCCTGTGGTGAACAGAAAACGCTTGATGGACCTCAGGTTAATTTTCTGTTGTTGAAAGAAGCAGAAAGGTACCTCTACGGTGAACATATTTTCTTACCTTATTTTCACTAGTGACTCTTTTGACAATCATTTTCATACAAGAGATATGTTCAAAGTCAATCTATTATGTGGGCTTTTTCTTTTTTTTTCTTTTTTTTTTGCATCTCCTTTTTGCTGCACTTTTTTCTTCCAACCATACCTCAGACACCGTACATCCAGGTCTGCCCCTTCCCCTTGTCTTACAAACCAGCTCCTCCCTTCCACAACAAAACAACAAGACTGAGCCTAAAAAAAAATCATTCACCTTATCTGTGGTGCAAGGGGGGTCTTAAAACTCTTTGTTGGCAATAATAGATTATTATTTTTTTTTTCTCTTTGTAAGAGTTGCTGGCTGGGGGAGCATGTCTGTTTGCAGCCCAGCTCCTGGTGGTCCTTCTTGTCCTTCCCTGGACAGCTGGAGGAGCGAGTCTCCTCCTGTCCATCGAAGTATGGCTTCGATGTCTGCATTTAAAATACCTCTGTCCTGGCTCCGTGGCATTCCTGCTCGTGTGGGGAAGGAGCCGTGCCCAGACCCCTCCCCAGGGGGCAGCCGGAGGGAGTGCCTCTGTGCCACCGTTTCCCAGGGACACGGATGCCTTTGGCCTCTGGGTGCCCACCGGTTTCTTCGGACAGTTTGCACTGCTGATTTATTTTATCACTCACAACACACTTACAGAGGAGGGGGACAGGGTTTTATTTTATAGCGAGCGTGGCGATGGGCAATAAATACTGTTACAGCTACTTGTACCTTTGGAAGTGTTTTTCCCCCTCCCCGGGTTGCCCTATGGCCCTGACTGTCGAATTGTTTCTCTGTTGTGGTGTGACCTGCGCAGTAATTGTGCGTGTGGAGTTTGTAATCCGCATTTACCTGTGCCACGTGTGTGCAGAACGCGGTAGCATTGAACCTCACCGGTTAAGCCTTAACGGGAGCCCAGGTGGGCTCGAGTTAGCAAAACCCCTCCTGATGTGAGCCCTGCTGGTGTCGAGCAGCGACAAGGAGGGCAGGTGGCACTGCCGAGCCTTTGCTCCACGATCTCCGTGATCGTGGCGCACGCGGTTACTGGCACTGGAATCGTGGTTCTCCGCCTGTCGTCCTTCTGGGCAGCCCCTGGCCAGACGTATCTGCTCCACGTGGCAGCGAACGCGTTTGCACCAGGGCACGTGCTCCACGTTGGGGGATGGATGGGGACAACGGATAAAATATAATCGTGCTTAATTTTACAACCTGGTTGTGTAATCTCTTGCCTGCCTGTTGTCTGCGCTCTTGGAAATTTTTCCCCCCAAAGGAGAAAATTGCTACGTTAGTGGCTACGCGTGCTTTTGTCGGCGGGTTTGGCCTGCGCGGTCCTGGCGGCAGGGTGGAGCGGAGCAGAATCGGTGCCCGCGCTTCCTTTGCGTGTAGCACCCCGCGTGCTGTGTGCCGAGACAAACCGCCCGCGGCTCCTCTGCGGCGGCCGTTGCGCGGGCCCGAGGCACAGCCGGGGAACGCAAGCCGGGCGCGGGCATGGCGTGCACCCGGCCGGTTCCAGGGGCCAGACAGCCTTGACCGCAAATTCACAAAGTTTGAGTAACGCTGCTTATCCGTCGTTCAGCAGTCAGGTGCAATTAGGTGAAATTAATGCTTGGTGAGGCATAGGGCCTCCTAAATTAGCTGATTGAATGAAAATGTTTGCAGGAGCCGCATAGGAGGGTGCTGTCCTCAGCCTCTGCCCAGGGTGGGTGCCCGGAGCTCCCTGGGCAGGTCAGAGGGACGGAATGGGCAGGTCCCTTCTGCTTTCCCGCAGAGGGAAATGGTATTTTTTAAAAAAAATCTTACTTCAAGGAAAATACTAGCCTGTATGACAAAATAATGCTTTGATCTGTGTGTCTCTGGACAAAAACTGATCCCCAAATGAGCTGCCACAGCAGCATCCAGTGTTTGCCATAGCAACTGCCGGGACCCGCCGCTCGCTCTGTCGCGGCTGCAGGGGGGGACGAGAGGGTGGGGGCTGTGGTTTGACCTCGTTGCCCTTGGGCCTCACCTGAGGGAGGAGGGCTGCTGCTGGTGGTCGGGTGTCGTGTCCCCCCCCCCAGTCCTCCTGCAGCCCCTGTGCCTGCAGTGGGTGAGCACCACCGTCACCTCGTGCTTGTGGGTCTGTCGGAACGGCGTTCCTCCTGACGCCCCTCGCTGTTCCCAGTGAGGAGAAGAGGAGCATTCCTCTGCCTCTCTGGAGATACTCAAAACCTGCCTGGACACGGTCCTGTGCAACCTGCCGAGGTGAACCTGCTTTAACAGGGGTGTTGAACTAGAAGATCTCCAGACGTCCCTTCCAGCCCCTGCCGTTCTGTGATTCTGCGATTTATGGTGTTCCAGAGCCGTTGGGTGAAATTTGGCGGAGGAACCAGCCTGGAGGCACCCCCCTCCCTCCAGGGGCCGGTGAAACCCGTGATCTCCTACCTGCGGTGGGTGAGGACTGGGCAGGCTGAGGGGGTGCAGGTGCTTTCCCTCCTCGCACCCCGTTTCCCAAGGGGCGTGGGGGCTGCTGCTGAAACACGGACATTTTACTGGGGGGTCCTGGCAGCCAGGAGGAGCCCCTCAGCACGCAGCTACGGGGTGCCAGCAGGCGTGCCGAGCTGCAGGGGGAGGCCGGCGCTTTGGCACTGCAGTCATGGTTAAAGTGCAGTCACGCTGCTGCGGTGAAGAGGTCTGTGCCGCGGCAGACAGCAGCCTGCGAGCAACCTCGGCAGAGAGCCTGACACACGTTAATTGAAGTGGTGTGGGCTGGCAAAGCCTTCCTGCTCCTTTCTGGCCATTCTGTTGGAAGGAAACTAAATAGATTTGCTTATCAGGAGGAGACTGAAGGCACTTAAAAATGGGTAAGCATCTCTGCTATGTTTAAAAACAGCCTGCGGACAGCTTGAGAGACTTGTAAGGAATAAAAGTAACTTTTTCAGTGTGGTGTTTCCTGCGTTTCAGAAGCGGTTTTGGCATTGGCTAACGTATTTACAGCTGTTTATTGCATTTCAACCTTTCTGGCTACCGCTTCTGCCAGCGGAGCAGGGGCCACATTGTGCTGGCCACTCATTCCCCAAGCAGGACGAGAAGCCCAAACCCTGCAGCAGAAGCCCAGAGCCTCCCGGGGGTCCTGCTCCTGGGGCCAGGGGGGAGCCTCCCGGGGCCGGGGGGAGCCTCCGTGCCCTTCAGCAGGTGGGGAGTTACTGGGAGAAAGGATGTGAGACTGAAACAATCCTCTTGCTCTTTTCTGCTTGGTGGCAGCACTTCCATGCTGGTGGGAGCGTCGCTTCTGTGGAAGCAATGGGAGCAGGGGTATGCTCGGTACTATGACTTCAGGGAGGGAAAATCGCTGTGACAGTCCAGGGAAAGAAGAAAGGCTCCAGCTTTGCAGCTCTGGCTCTGACAAACTATCCTGTCAGCCGCTCCTGTCTCATCCGAGTGGATTTATCATCCTGGCTTCAACAGCAACAGCACTAATTGCTGGTTCTTAAACAGAATTTTTGGTACTTATTTTCCATAAAAGCTTTTCATATTGCCTTTAAATGTTGTTGTGCATGGAGGAAAAACCTGGGAAAATCAAGGGCGGGGGGGGCAGGAGATTTCCTCCTCCTCTCTTTTTTGGGTGCTGAGGGCAGCAGGGCACGCTGGGGAAGCGGTTCTGTGTTTGGTGACCCTGGGGAGGCTCTGGCTGCTGGGAGCAAGCAGGGAGCTGGCTTGGGTGACCTGCAGTGAAGGACTGGTGGCCTCTTAGGCAGAGAGCGGACTGGTATGAGCCCGGCAGCTGGTGGCCCGCAGGGAGCCAGGGTGTATGAAGGCAAAACATGGCTGTATGAAGTTACCTGTCCAAGGACACCAGCACGATGCCTCCCAGCTCTTCGGCAGCAAGGCTAAATACGGCGCAATTGCACAATGTGGACCGATACCTAAAACCGGCCCTTTTTTGTCTCTCATTTGCTTTCTGAGTCATCTTTTCCCGCAGGCACAAAACGTCTCTGATGTTGATTAGGCCAAGTGCTGCACGGGGAGAGACTCTGTGCCTCTGGAAGCTCAGCTCAAAGCATGACCTCAGCAACTGTTGGAACCACCATCAAGTCTCCTGGGAGCACCTGGCTGCAAAGCTGGTGTTTTACCCCGGCCAGCTCGTGTCGCAGGCCAGGCTAGTGGCCACCATGGGCTGTGCTGTTGGCAAGTTCCGCCCCCCCCCGCCAAGGGAGTAGCACCCAGTGGCACTTAGCACCCAGTGGGGAAAACGTTGGCTGAAACCCCAGGTATCTGGAGAAGCTGTGGGCCGGCACCGTGTATCGTTTTATGGTTTATGGGGTTTTTTCTTTCTCTTCTACCACCTCTGACTTAGCACTGTGGTGCTGGGGGGGAAAAGGCTGGAAACGACACAAAGGGGGTTCCCCAATTCCTGTCCAAAGCACTGCTGCCTTCAAGGGAGGTGCAGGTCCGGGTGGAAAGGGGCTGCGGGGGCCCGGTGGGGCGCGGTGAGCCGCCGGCTGCGCCCCAGCTCCTTGTGAGAGCATCTC
>VWZZ01000663.1:23909-48451 GCA_013399095.1 Psophia crepitans
CCGGGGGGGACCGGAGGGGTTATTCCGGGGGTGCTTCGCCTGCCAGGCCTTACGGGGCGCCCCAGCCTGGGCAGGAGGGGACACCTCACCCCCAGCTCTGCCGCCGCCAGCGCTCGGCTGCCGGTGTGGCGTTGCTTGGGGGGCAGCCCCGGGCCCGCGGGAGCGGCGCGCACGCCCGTCCCGCCGCCAGGNGGTTTCCGTCCCCAACAGCTGAGCCCTGGCTGCCGGGGCCTCCCGGGGGCTGTGTCCGAGGGCGCTGTCCGTCCGTGCCACCCTCCCGCGTGAGCGGTGATGTTTCTTAGGTGGCGGATGAGTCTGGGACAGCGAAATGTTGCTACATGTTTACAGAGCAAGGCTCCTGCATGATGCTCTCGCAGTTGTAGCCAAGGGACGTGTGTTGTCTAACGCCTCAGACGTGGGGGTTTGATGGCTGCGAGGCAGGAGCGTGCTGATGGAAAAGCGGTGGTATGTGAGAAGGGAGATATCTTTGCTGATCACTTATCAGGCTTTGAGGACCGAGTTTATTGAGTGACGTGTTCCAGAGTTCCTTTTCTGTGAGCAGCAATGGGGAAGCTCGTCTTGGTTCCTTGTGAGAGTTTCCCTGGGTCGGGGAGGCTGGGGTTGCCGCAGGAGTGCTCCTTTTACCGAGCGTCGCTGGAGCAAGTAACGCAAAGGTCTATGACAGCTTGTGCTTGGGAAGAGATTTAAATGGCTCGGCACGGATGAGGGTCTCTTTGGATGTTCTTGCAAGATGTCTGCTCTTTTCTATGGACTGTGTGTGTGTGCTGGCAGCCCAGAAAGCCCCCTGTGTCCTGGGCTGCATCCAAACCAGTGTGGGCAGCAGGACCAGGGAGGGGATTCTGCCCCTCTGCCCTGCTCTGCTGAGACCCCCCTGCAGTGCTGCCTCCAGCTCGGGGGGCCCCAGGGCAGGAAAGACATGGAGCTGCTGGAGCGAGTCCAGAGGAGGCCCCGGAGATGGTGCGAGGGCTGGAGCCCCTCTGTTGCGAGGACAGGCTGAGGGAGCTAGGCTTGTCCAGCCTGGAGCAGAGAAGGCTGCGGGGAGCCCTTGGAGCCCCTCCCAGTGCCTGCAGGGGCTGCAGGAAAGCTGGCGAGGGGCTGGTTATCAGGGAGTGCAGTGACAGGACAAGGGGAATGGGTTTCAGCTGCAAAAGGGGGGATTTAGATGGGGCATTAGGAAGAAATCCTTCTGTGGGAAGGTGCTGAGGCCCTGGCACAGGGTGCCGCGAGAAGCTGTGGCTGCCCCTGGCTCCCTGGCAGTGCCCAAGGCCAGGCTGGATGGGGCTTTGGGCAGCCTGGGCTGGTGGGGGCTGTCCCTGCCCATGGCAGGGGGTGGCACTGGATGGGCTGTGAGGTCCCTTCCAACCCAAACTAGTCTGGGATTCTGTGATATTGTTTCCTTTTCCAAAAGCCTTTGAGGGGAGAGCTGATTTACTTTCCAAAAGTCTCTGACAAAGGAAGTTCAAGCAGTGCATTGCGATTTTTATTTTTAGGCTTTTTTGTTTGTTTTGACTTCTCCTGTCTCATACTTGTTAGAGCGTGTATAGCTACAGCATGCACTTCCCACAAACGCTCAACACTGCACTGACAGTTCAGTGCTTCGCAATAAAGCTTCATCGTATCTCGTGGCTGGTTACCCCTGCTTTTTTCTTTTTGCACCTTCTCCACTCTGTTTAACCAGCCTGCAACTCTTAAAACATTTAGCTGTTTGCTTTTCTGGTTTCTTCTTTCCTTTACCTCTAGAGAAAAATAAAGGAACAACCCCTGTAAACAGTGAACTTTTTTTTGGTGCCTTGCTGCAGGAAGCTAAATTACATTACTAATTTTGTCAACATGGGTGGTGAATAGCAGAGCCACAGAGCAGTGTTACTCTCCCTTAGTGCTTTTTCATTTTCATGCTTCAGTGAAATTATCATTTAATAATTTGACAGCATGTATCAAATGCCTTTGGTAGCGTTTGTGGGCTGAGAACGTGCGCTCTGTACTTAAGCTATTGCCACACTTCATGTATGATCCTGTATCAAACTCCTTTTTTTATTTAAAGAATTAACTGTTTGTGTCACTATATGGAGAAATTGATTTTGCAAAACCAGAGGCATAATAATTTGAATACAGACAAAAAGGATTGATTTTTATCCTACGTGTTTAGATTTGTAACGTTCTGTGGTTCAAGTCCAGCAGTTCTCTGCAGCCAGATGAAGCTGATGGTGATAGTGCTGATGTCATGGGTGGAGTAGGATCTGAACTCAGTTGGCCGACCGGTTTGTCTTGTAATGTTCTTGTAAGGTGTGTTTCTAAAGCACTGATGGTGATTCTGTGTGCGGAGATGAGTGAAAATGGACTAAAGCCAGAGCTCTCAGTGCAGTTGTCTCTCTCCTTGATGTCTCAAGCGGGTATTCTGCTCTACTGTCCTTTTTCGTTTGGTTATTCTCTGTTTAGTTTCCCATTAGTTTGTCGGTGGACGCATCAGGCCTGACCCGCAGGGTTAAGTGGCCTATTTTAACCGCGTTTTTTTTGAGCAGATTATCCAAAAGTCTGTGTCAGGAGTTGCTGCTGCCATTGCTTCTGATTTGTCTGCTTGCAAAAATAAATCTGTGATTTTCTCTGAGCAGGAAAAAAAACTTCCTTGAGTTGGACTTGGCTGCGCATGTCTCAGGAACGGTCACTGTCAGTTCTGACTGCCCGGGTTATTGCTGCAGGTGACAGCAAACTCCTTGGGCGGGTGCCTTCAGGATTTCTGCTTTGATGATCCCCTCCACCCCCCACCTACTGCCCCATACGAAAGGATCGACTGGGCTATTTCCCAACCAACAATCTCCTCAGGCAAAGGAAAACAGATGTCTTTTAAGTCAAAGCTGGCATGTATGCCTGGGGAGGCTCATACAGCGAGGGGTTATTTGGGTCAAAACACAGAGGAGTTAGCTGGTGACGTGTTACTTTCTCTTTTGGAAACAAACCTGGATTTAATGGCTTTGGAAATACCTGCCCAGCGGCTGATATTGATAGCAATGGGCTTCCCACAGCCGGAGTGCTTCCCATGGGCATTACTGGCACAAACACACCAAGTCCCCGCTGGTATTGCACAAAACCAGCTTCAAGCTCCAGTTGTTAAAAAAGTCCTAAACTACGCCAGTAGCCGTAACGGGTGCTGCCTCTGCCGCAGGCTGGCTCCATGGTGTGCCACTGGGAGTTACGCATAGCTGCTGCGTTTGCTGTAGGCTTCCATGATTCCCGTTTTAGTCTGTCAGCGGTCAGAAACACTTACACAGGCTGTTAGTTGGGAACCTCTTACTGCCATGCCCTTTCCTGTTGCAACTGTTTTCACCGAAACCAGTAAGTTATTGCAAATATAAAGTCTTATGCAAAGATTAGTAGCTGGAAATGCCCTCTTATCTGCGACCAGATACTTCCAAGCATAGTTCTGTCGAGCAGCAATAAAGCAGCAGGACAGAAGGCAGTAGGTGATTAGAGCAGTAGTAAAGGTGAGCACGAAGGTGGTGGTCGCTCTTAGGATGCATCTGTTTTTCTTGCTTAAAATGTAATGGTTGGGGTTTGCTTGAGAACTAAGTCGTCATCTTCATACGTAGGAAGGCTCATCTTGACTAATATTTGGAAAATTAGCTTCAGAGTAGCTGCGTGTTACACCATGTTGCAAGGCTGCTTCTGATCGGAAAGGCCAATGTTTTCCCTCAGATGTCTGGAAAGGTAACATGGTTTTCCTCTGAATCCTTCCCTCTGCCTCCTGAATGCCTCTTGCCTAGTTCAGTGGCGTTATCAGTTAAGGCACATACCTGGTGGGATTGGTGGGGCTTCCTGCACAAACGTCAGAATGAGTTGAGCGCGCGTTGCAGAAAACGGAGGTGTGCGGTCTGGAGGCAGTGCGTTCATCCCCTCTCTTTGCGAAGCAGTCTTCAACCCTTCTGGTCTTGGCATCTGAAGTTAAGTGAAAATTGTTAGGGGGACATAAACAGACGTAAAACTAGTTCCCTTGAAATACTTTGTGCTTTTCCACCAGAGTTGCATTTGGGCTTTTTTGGGGACAATAATGAACAGTGAACCACAGACTTTGAGGGGCAGATAGAGGCACCGCATGCCATCTGTTCGTTGTGACACGGAGGTACGTGTGTTCCTTTGGGATCTGAAATCATAGAATCATTAAGGTTGGCAGAGACCTCCAGGACCATCCAGTCCAACCGTCCCCCCCCCCACTTATTACCCACTAACCCATGTCCCTAAGTACCACATCCAACCTGTCCTTAAACACCCCCAGGGACGGGGACTCCCCCACCTCCCTGGGCAACCCGTTCCAATGCCCGACCACCCTTTCCCAGAAGAAATTTCTCCCCATCTCCAACCTGAACCTCCCCTGCCCCAACTTGCAGCTGTTCCCCCTTGTCCTGTCGCTGGTTATCTGTGAGAAGAGGCCGACCTGAAGGGGCTTGAGCCCAAAGTTGTTTTTTATTTTCTTTAACAGAAGCAAAATGGAACTAAAGATTTTTTTTTTTTTGGTTGGTATTAGGGCATCTCGAAATGAGTGTGGACTGTTTATTCTTTCTGTTGTGCAGAGTGATGGGGGAAGTACTGCAAAAGCATCCCGTAACTTGCATAGCATTGATGTTTCCAAGCAGCTGTGTTTTTTCAGCTGAGGGTGCACAAAATAAATAAAACTCTGGTCAACATCAGGACAGGGAACTACTTACTAACTGCGTGGTCTCAACTGGAAATACACTACCGCCTCGTGATGCTTTAATCGGATCGAACTGTCTGAGGCAGCAGCGGTTTGTAGCTGCTTTTGGATGTCAAAGACTGGATCCAGGCTGCACGGACTTACCGACGTCTGTCCGGCACCCGTACCCGTGTTCTGCTGTGGGGCGGCTGTGGCCTCTGCTTACCAGGGAACTGCTCTCACAGGGATTTGAGGTGACTTTGGAGCGGCACATGAGCGTTCCCTACCCCCAGGACTGAGTGCTAAGCAGCACCAGGGACACTGTGAATCCCTTCCGTTCCAGCTCCTGCTCTGCTGGTGGTCCTCTGTTGCACTGCTCCTGGCACGGCCCCCTGCGCAGGGAGCTGCCGGAGTCTGCAGTGCGGGGGGCGGTGGCTGGAAGGGGGGGCATGCTTAGGGTAGGGATGCTGTCTCTCTCCGCTTCAGGGTTTTGTTGCCTTCCCTGGTGTCACCAGGAGAGGTCACCCTCTGGTCAGGATTGACAGCGCTCGGGCTCTGCCTGGTCAGTGCTGGGGGTAGGCTGTGGTAAGGGGGAACCTCAAAGAACTGGAACCATCCTTGTTAGGGCTTTCCTCCGGAGGAGAGGCTGCTCCCTGCAGTCAGAGCGGCAGGGCTGTACCCCTCGGGTGGGTGTTAGCGATGCCACGGAGCTGCCGCTGCCGGGGGTGCTTACAGCCGTGTCCCAGAAATGCCGGAATAACGTCCAGGTACAAGCTGCTCTGGAACGGACTGTTGGATCTTTGGCCTCTGAAATTGGTCCATTTCACATGTAAAATTTGGATTTGGGTGTGGGTTGGTTTTTTTGACCTAGGAGGAGCAGGGAGGTGACTCGTTTGCCCATGGGCCGTGATGCGTGCCTGGGAAGGGGAGGGCGTACGGACGGCGTCGCTAATAGAGGGCTGCTTTTCTGTGACTTAAGACACCAGCACTGGCCTTCGGAGCAGGGACAGGAACACAGGAATGTTCCTCCGGAGCAGAACAGCAAATGGCCAAGCTGGGCTTTGCTCCTGAGTGGTAGAGAACCTGGATTTAAGTTTCCTCAGTTAGGGGAGGGATTGAAACCCTGGTGCCAGCCATCCTGGGAGCACGTGTTAAGCCACTGCCGGATGTTAGCAGCTTCGCGTTTGTCGTCTGCATAACGTGATTTGGGAGGTACCGTACAGACTGCCCCTTTATCAGAGAAAGCAGAAAAATAAGCAGAAGGGGGAGCTCGTTCCCAGGCTTGAGACAGTTGCAGAGCAGTTGGTTTCCCAGTGTTCCTTGAGTGTCCTACCAAACACAGCTGACTTCACCCTGTCTCTCCTTGGCACCAGATCCTTCTGTGCTCCTCCTCCTCTGATCCTTTCCCCAGGAGGTGCTGCCTCAGAAATGCTTTTGTCTGCTGGTCATGTTTTTATGCATACATATGTTTCTCTTAGGAATGCAGTCAGGTCTAATTGAAATGTATTCCTTTTACAAACTGTACGGAAAACGGGTATTTTGGTACGTGGGTCAATAGCAGGGCTTTGGCTGCCCTCTCTTTAGTGGGCTCTTAAGCAGGCCACTGAAGTGAAACGTGAAGAGCGAGGGAGGGAATGTGGCACTTCTTTGCGCGCGGGCCCCACGGCCCTCGCTGTGACTGCAGGGAAGGCTCTCGCCAGCTAAATGGTAACCGACGGGCTGACGTTTCTTTGAGAGTACTTTTTTGTATGGATTAAGTTGTGGCAGTATTATACGGATACTCCTTCAGTGGGAGGATGTAGGAAGGGGTCAAGCTGTTTCTTCTTGAAAGAGTATAGGAAGTGACCTTCTTTTCATGTACTTAAGGATCTTGGAGGAAAGTGGCAGGATTTTAGTCCCTGTCTTTCCCTTTTTAGCCCATAAATTAATTTCAGCTTTGGCTTGGACTATTCCTTCACTGAGGAGAGACGGGGGAAAGGTACAGTCTGTACTAGCAAGTGCATCAAGAAACTGCTTCAGTGGAAGGATGTGGGGAGTGCGTGATGCTCTCGGTTTGCTGGGTGGGCCACCGTCTTAGAGCCAAGGTTAGAGAGAGGGATAGCTGTTTTAAATGCTTGTGGCTTATTAGGTAGCATTAAAAATGTGGAGTGAACCTACTCATTCCTAGACTGAAAGGCGCTGAAGGCAGCTGGGTGCCTGGTTTCCAGTGAATTAACCTGCTAACTTTCTCCAAGGCTTTGAAGAACCAAGTCCCTGCAGACGCGGTAGAGCCACTCCTGGCTTTGTCCCCTGCCAAATCCCCCCCAGAGCTGTTACTAAGCTTGGATAGAATTTTTTTTCTGTGATGTTATGGAAACGGTACGGTTAATTATATTCCATATCAGCGTGCCTCTGCGCTCTTAGCACTTGCTGGGACTAGAGGCCAAACAGCCTGAGTTATGTGGTTGACAGTCTGCTTTTTGGCTCAAGCAGAATGAGTAAGAATTGGAGAATGTGCAAGAAAATCCACTGCAGGAGTATCTTAGAGCTTTTATTTTCTTCCCCCTTTTCATAAGCTCATAATATGTAGATAACATTTAGATTGATATCAATGTTGGAAGGCTTCTCTGAGCGGAATTTTTTGAAGCTTGCACATGTCTCGGTAACTCAAGATTGGGTAAACAGAATGAACTGGAACAGCCTTAAGAATGTTTCATGGTAGGCCTTCTGGCCCAGCAAAACAGCTTTTTTTGGACATCTTCCTGTTCTTTCTGCGTTCCTTTTCTCCTTCTTCACAACCTCCCTTGGGGTTTTTTAAACCGGTACCTTAGTGGGAAGGGGAGGATGACCCATTCCTGACCTTGAACCCAATAGCGGGACTGAGACCAGCTTTCTCCCCTCTCTGAATGTTTATTGCTTGTTCTGCTGTTAAAATACCAGCATGTTTTTTCTCAACAAGTCACTGCGAAGTGGTGCTTTTTTCAGACTAATGGAGAAAGGAGACAAGTGCAACTCCTGCTCTTGTCGAAAGACTGACTCTTTGACAGTTCCTTGCTGATGATCCAGAGACCTGGTAGTTCTTTCTGCTTATGCCGTGGTTTGAAACTCCTGAGATCCAGCTGTAGAAGGGAGCGGGCTTGAGAATGGCTTCTTGCCCACAAAGTGGTGTTTTGCACAAAATGCTAGGAGATGAATTAGTTGGTTAAGTTTTAGGGTTGTACTAGTTAGGTTAGGTTTTAGGGTTCTACCAGTTGGTAGAGTCAGTGCTAGGTGCTGGTAATCCTGGACTCTTTCCCTTCTGATACTAAAAACTCTTTTGCATTTCCTGCTACATCTTGAGGCCTCGGTCTGCCCCTCGGTTAGCGTTTTGCCACACTTTTAGCAACTCGGTCTCTCTTTAGGAAAACAAAACCTCTTTCACCTACCTCCAGTCTTCACTTTTGTGCCAAGAGCAACTCAAAATCTGTAAATTGTCATGTAACCTTAATGCCACTTTTTTCTTTTCTTATCCGTGGTGGTAAGAAAAGAAATAATTGATGACACTTTATTGACTGTCCTTATTTTGGTTTAATTAGCCTCAAGTTCAGTGGGATAGGGCAGGTATCCATAAGCTTCTTAGGGGTTCCACAGGCATAAGTAGTCACTGAAATTAGCTCCAGTCATTCTTGCCGGGCTTTTGCCAAACTTGTGATGACTACGTACTCGAACGAAGAAGGCAATCTGAGACTGTAGAGATCAGTTTAGTGACCAGTTTCTTTCTGCTTCCACTGGTGTGCCTAACACCGCAGGAATCGGCGTGCCAAGTGGTGTCTTCAGTGTAAGCCTCTTGAACAGATAAAGCAGTAGCTTTCTTTTTTGAGGCTGGGCTTAGGAGACATTTGGGTCATCACGAGCAAGAAAACAATCAATTTCTGTTTCCCTCAACAGACTTCTGGTTGTGTACAATGTAGGAAGTCCGGTGCCTTGAGAAATGTAAATGAAAATTCTGAAACATGGCAGGGAAACAAAACCATCTACGCGGATGTGTTTGGCCGAAGATGGAACATCAAGGTGTGCGTGCCAATACCAGGCGTGTGGATACTGAAAGCACTGGATTGCTTACTGCCTTCGGTCCTTCAGAAATCGGGTGGCAAGGCTCGAGGAAGGAGAGAAGCCTCCATGGCTGTGGGCAAGGACAATATGTGGTCTGTTTTAAATTGTCTAGTTCAGAACTGGGAAAACTGGAGGGACAAGATTTCTCCATCTTTCTGTCCATCACTGGGCAGAATTTTAGGATGGAGCTGCAACAGGCTCTTTATTTTGCAATTTTAATTTTTTTTTCCTTTTTGGTATGGGATTTTTTTGTTTTTAATTTTATTTTTAAGTGGTGCAGTGAGGAACAAGTTGATAGGTCGTACGATTTCCAACTGAAGTCTCGCAGAAGGAGGTTTATATATGTGCTTTCCAGCAGACCAAAATAGGATGTGGGAAGAATTATTAAGGATTTCCAGCCTTGACAATGGAGACTATGACAAAGGTTTCTGAAAAAGCTAAGTAGCTGAACAAATACCTAATACAATTTTTGAGCGATATTTATTTATATCTGGGACCATTCAATTTGCTGTGTGTGACAATTGTCCCACAAGTAGCACAGAAACCTGAGCGGTGTTTGATAATTCCAAGTATTACGTCCTTAAAGTTCTTAATACGATGTTAAATGTTTTCTGAAGAGGTCCAGGTGTGTTTGGGTAGCTTTCTACTCTAGGCAGTGAATTTGTTATGCTAGCAGGAATGTTTTTTCACCTGGAAGTGTGTTGCAATGATCAACATTCTTTGTTTAGGAATAAATTGGTCCTCATCTTTTTACTTTTTTTTTTTTTTCCTTAATAAATTGTGGGCAGTTTGGAGAAAATATTTTGAATAAATAAACAAAATGTGGTTAAGTATGTGCTGAAAAGTATTTCCTTTCTAGAGGGATGGTTTGTTCTGCTAGTAATCTTCAAGCAAATGAAACCGGAGGTCCAGGAAATGAATTTGCCAGTGGATTCCTGCAGTTTGTAATCTGCTGGTTCAGATTTCTTTTGGACAAGATAGGCGTTAAAAAAGTGCAAACTCTAGCTGTGATGAACTAAATACCTAGAAAGGAGAAATGGTTTAAGAAGAGTTTGATGTGTCTTTCTTTTTGGTATAACTTTGCCTAAGGCAGGGATGCTCAAACGTCCGCCCTTTCTTCCAGCTTCTTCCCGCTAATGCACCACATGAACACACATCTTTAAAGCGATGAAATTTGGGTGTTTCTGTATTAAGTGAAAAACACAGCAACTTTCCTCCTCTAACGGATATCAAGGACTGCGATCTTTTGCAAAGCACCAGTTTTGAGCAGAAATACTTCTCTGCGCCAAAGTAAAGCAAGAGCCAGAGGCCCACGCTGAGAACGAGAGAATTTTCTGCCTGGCCACCTCCGAAAGCAGTGAATGGCAAGTTGTAGAAAAGGTCTTGTCAGGAGCTCTGTTGTAGTGAAGTGGCTTTCACAAATACGCATACAGAAGCTAAAGACCTGCCAAGGCTATTTGCTTAAATGTGTCATTGTTCAGATCATAGAATCATGGAATCATTAAGGTTGGAAGACACCTCCAGGACCATCCTACCACCTATTACTCACTAAACCATGTCCCTAAGCACCACATCTAACCTGTCCTTAAACACCCCCAGGGACGAGGACTCCCCCACCTCCCTGGGCAGCCCGTTCCAAGGCCCGACCACCCTTTCCGAGAAGAAATTTCTCCTCATCTCCAACCTGAACCTCCCTTGGCGCAACTAGCGGCCATTCCCTCTTGTCCTGGATGTAGCACTTGGGCTGAGCAGTGCTTCCTCACCTGAGAACTCAGTCTGGTGGTTAGTGCTGTCTACTGGAAGAGCCATTGCATCACGTTTTCTTGTGTCTTCCAGACATGGAAAACTTATCTTAATGCAGCTACGCGTGCTTTTGGAAACACTTGCAACACGTCTGTCTAGTTCGTCTTGTAGGATGTGATTCTGCTCTGAGACATTCCGGTGCGTTTCTTCAAACTGTATGTGAGTGAGCGCCATGCTAACAAGGCCAACTTTTTCTCTGGCTTACGTCCCTGCAGAGGATTGCAAAGTTGGTGGGAACAGCATGAACTGTTGGCTTGCGCTGGCTCGCACGTGGAAAACGTGTGTACCAAATCATACGGTGACATCAAAACGGAGAGGATTTGTAATGGTCTTTGTAGGAGCGTGAGACATACCGTGCCCCACAAATACACCCTGTTTTCACATCGTATCCTCTTCTGCGCTGCAGCTGACATACCTGACTGGTCACCGGGCTCAGTATGTTCGTTTCTAAAGGGCAGATGATAATACTCTGCATATCCAAGGTTTAGCTGTGTGCAAACTTCTCTTAAGCAAGCACATGGATTCTTAACTTTAAGTGTAGTAAAAGAACAAGGGTACTATGATGAAGAATTCAAAAAAGAAACCCAAAACTTGCTGTTAAAGCTGTTTGCAAAAAAAAACCAACCAGGAAAAGAGCAGCTGGGGCATGGGTGTGAAACCATTGGACTGTAGTAGACAAGAGCTCGTAGCAGGTGATTTAGGATCCGTGCTGATCTAGGTTTTGTGTGGTTTTCCACACGGAACAGCGTGAGGAGAATTTTCCTCTAGCTCTTCGATGGTTAGATTTTCTCCCGTTCCTTACATTGCGCTGTGCAGAGATCCCCTGTGATGCTCTTGCAGGGCACTTGCTGCTGTCTGAGCGCTCGCGCGCCTGTCGTCTCGTGCTGGACAGTGGTAAGGGCCATCGGCTTCCTCCCACGCTGAGGGAGAGGGCTCGGAGCAGGGCGTGTGTTACAGCTGGAGCCTTCCTCCTCACGCGTTCCCGCGCCCCGGCTGAATTTTGCCTGGTCGTGTTGCTTTCCGTTGTCTTGTCGCTGTTGTTGTTCTTCTCTCTGAATCCAGGCAAGGGTTGTGGTATAGTTTCTGTCCGGTGTTGTGTTAAAAGCCTGGGATCTCAGTGTGCCCTTTTCAGTGAAGGCAGGAGGTAATCGAGGGATTTAAGTCTTTGGGATGTGGAGAATGAATCTGGCATTTCCCAGCGCTTTAAATTTTTCTTTGAATCACGTCATGAAAGATTGATGCAGAAAATCCGTGTTCCCTGCTACCTTTTTTCCCTGAAGACAGCAAGCTGTCTGTGGCATTAATGCTCTGCTTCTCTTCCAGCAAGACAGTTTGCATTCCAAAACATTTCTAGCTTATTTCTTCTGTGTTTGTAATATTTTCAGTTATGGTATTTGCAGGCTAAAATTGTACTTATTTATTTTTAATTACAATTCTGTTTAGTAACTGGAAAGCCATGAGGCATGAATGTCCATGTTACATCGGGATAACAAATCTGTGAATAGCCGAGTTGCACGTTCTTTGGACTCGTAAGGATGTGGTACACAGCAGCCGGTGAGTTCCTTGGTTTAGTTTGGCTTTGAAATAACCATCTAAAATTTGTACGAAAACTAAAAAAACCCAAACAACAAGCAGAACTGACTTGGAAGTAGTTGCAACAGACCGGACTGTGTATCATAACGTAGAGATCTCTCTCCTGGGTAATAGTAGTCAGTTTGAACCTTGGAGTTTCATCTGTGAAGGTGGGACATTTTTTATTTTTTATTTTTTCCCCACCACAGACATCTGTTGATATTTTTCTGCACTGATTGTCCTTCGTCCTTTTATTATCCAGTTGCAAAGTTTCATGAGGTCATTCCATAGCTGCTTGTTAGGGTGTCAGACTGAATGTTTGATGAGTGAGTAATTTCTGATCGTCATCAAGCTTTTTCTCCTAATTGCTTTTTCCCTTTTCCCTGGGTTTAACAGCACATTTCCAGGCGGCAGTCTTCTATTGTCCCTTTGTTTAAAAGATTGAAAATAGACAGTGGAAGTAAATGATGGATTTTTGCCATGTGTATCCTAGAAAGGGGCTCCCACTACTAGTTTGTTTCCTTAGAAGCCTTCACTCCTCAGCTTTCAGAAATCCAAGGGGACTGTGTCACTCGAACCATCGTCATGCATCCGCTTGCCTCCGCTTCAGAGAACTCTCAGGTTCCGGAGGCAGGATTCCCCTCACAGAAGCTGCTTTGGCTCTTTCCAGGTAGGCTGGGCTTGTGCGCAGAGTCTGTGCTTGAGGGTGTACCGATCTGACTCGGAGCTCGAGGCTTGTGCCTGTTTCTCTGTGGGGTGGCACCTGGCTGTAAATGCTGGCACCCGCCTTTACTGCTGTGGCCACTCCGTCCTCGTTTTCAAATGGTACAGTTTCACGCTTCACTTGGGTGGGTTTTCAAAACCCGAGGAAGTGCTTGTTAGCCCGAAACTTCTAGCATTGCGGCTCTCTTTAATTTTTTCTTTTTGATATTCAGTGAGAGTGGTGTGTTAATAGTAGCCTTGTATTTTATGGAGCAACAGGCGTCCATCTTCAGGCTTTTTGCTCATAGAATCACAGAATCTCCCGAGCTGGAAGGACCCCGAAGGCCCATCAGCCCAAATCCTGACCCCACACAGGACCAGCCCCATCAGAGCAGATGGCTGAGAGCATTGGCCAGACGCTGCTTGAACTCAGCCCAGCTCGGGGCGGTGACCACTGCCCTGGGGAGCCTGTGCCAGGGCCCCACCACCCTCTGGGGGAAGAACCTTCTCCTGATCCCCACCCTAACCCTCCCCTGGGGCAGCTCCATGCCGTTCCCTGGGGTTCTGTCGCTGGGCAGCAGAGGGAGGAGATCAGCGCCTGCCCCTTGGCTCCCCCTCGGGAGGAAGCTGTAGGGCCCATGAGCTCTGCCCTCAGCCTCCTCTTCTCCAGGCTGAACAAGCCCAGGCCCTTCAGCCTCTTCTCATACGCCTGCCCCTCTAGACCCCATCTTCCTAGAGGTAGCTTTTACAGGTAGCGCACATCTGCTAAACAATGACCTGATGAGATTAAGAGAATTTCTAATACAAACAATATGTGTGTGTATTGGGTTTCATTTTTATTTGATACTTCCCAGTGCGTAGCAGTGGATGGGAGATAATTGAACTTAGATGCCTTTGTATTTTCCTGCGTCCAGTCTGTAGGCTCACAGGGTTTCTGCATCTGCTCAGGTGCATCGCTCTAGTGCTTGGCCAGGATCTGAGGATTGCGAAGGAATTATCGGGGTGCTATAACTCCTGTATGAGTACTTCCTTGGGGAATACGCTCGATTGCAGGAAATGAGCTGAATGGCTTTTGGCTGTAGCTTCGATAATGGTGCTCCCAGGTTTGGAAGTCCATAACATTCAGGAGCTGCTTAATTCTTAGTCTGCCTAGTGACAGGATTGCAGTCCTCTGGGAACCCTGAACGAGATAAGAACTGGATGCGGACTTCTTTATGTGTCAGCGTGAGAAGGTCCAAGTGAGATGCCAGAGGTTAGATTTGAAAGGACACTGGGTTTTGTCAAGAGGTAGGGAGTTGAGTCGGCATGATTAGATGGGTGGCCTGACTTCACGCGTATTACTGGACGGCTGTATGCGCTGTCTTGTGGTGCCAGCTTCTGCAGTGTTGTTACCTGCCAGACACACTCAGATTTTAGTATCCTTTCCACTGTCACGTGGAGTGGCGGATGCTAACAAGAAGTGTTTTATGTAGCTTGGTGTTTGCAAGCCCTGAATTCTGTTGTGTGTAGCTATCTTCAAGCATTTTTCCTTCTCTCTTAGCTCTTGATGGTATTTCTTTGCAAGGGGTAGATAGTCTTATGAACTACATATAATGACTAAGAAAGGTCTTGCACAAAAGTCAGAGTGAGGTAGTCTCCTTGTGGCTGACGTCCATGAAAGCCTATTCGTTGAGCTAGTCCTTCAGTGAAGGGAGAAGTCGTCTATGCACCTTTAACATTGCTGTTGGGAGATGCGTCAGTCTGTGTATGTATCACTAAATGCTGTCTGCTGCCCACGAAAAGCCACGTGAATTGTATGTACCACTTGCAGTTCTGTGATGTGCCTCCTGCTGGTATTAATAATGAAATACTTCCTACAGCAGGAGTATTGTTGTGGCAGTGTTGGTTAATATAGATTATCCGTATATATACACAGTGCAGCAAGCTCATATTATATGCTATGTCATAAAGTATTTCAAGAGCTTCCTGGGTATATGCCTTCATATGAAATGTCATGAGAAGGCTTTTGAGTGTGTGTACCTGTACAGATAATTTCTATGGTAACCTCAGCCTTGGAAATGAGTACTTGAGCATTTACATGTCTTTGCAGCAGGCATCAGAAAAATCTGCTTTGCAGTTGGCCTGTTTGCCAAGGAGAAATCTACTCCTCCACTTAGCTGCAATAACCTACCTTTGGAACATGCTTGAAAGCGAGGAGAAGTTACAGAACCCTGGGGAATATTTGGAAACTCTTCGGGATCCAGGGAATTGTCACTAGTGCAAGCAGCTAGAGAAGCCCCTGGTCTTGGTTGAAACCTCTTGCAGCATTCTGGCTTGATGTGGCTGCGGAATTGGCTTGTTTTGTTATCTGAGGGCTTTTCCAGCGTGCGCAGAATCATCCAAACTTGGGCACGTGAAGCTGGTGAGCGGAGGCTTTAATTCTGATAGTCAGTACATCAGAGGAAGGCTGATGCAGCTTAAAAGAGAACAGCCAAAGGCAAAGATAAAACCAATGTGTTATATTAGTATACAGAAAAAACCAGTAGGCCTATAGAAGAGCGCACCTCGAATAATGATGTAAAGTAGTAATTTTCAGGTGACAAGTGATGTTTTTCGGTTGATGTTTCCCTACAGAATACGTTGGGAGAGATGTGTTCTTTTTCTGGCAGTGAAGATGGGCAATGGTGTTCAAAAATGTACTGGAAACAAGTGACACAGGATCACAAGCAGTGTCACAAAGTCCAATTCGTGTGTTCCGTGGAGTCCAATAATGAAGTGATGGAGTTTACGGCATCCATCGTTAAAAGCTGCTTTACCCTGCCTCTGTGGAGGACTAGTAAATACTGCATTTTTTAGAAATACTTTAAGGAAGAGGCAGAGAACTGGAGATTAGTGAGTGTTTAACATAGGAATGTGTTTAGTTGGTCACAGAATAAGTAATAAAACACCTGGAAAATCAGGATAACATGGTTTTGGCAAAGGACGTGGACCGGTTGGAGCGAGTCCAGAGGAGGCCACAGAGATGATCCAAGGGCTGGAGTGGCTCTTCTATGAGGACAGGCTGAGGGAGCTGGGGTTGTTCGGTCTGGAGAAGAGAAGGCTCTGGGGAGACCTAATTCTGGCCTTCCAGTACCTAAAGGGGTCTATAAGAAAGCTGGAGAGGGAATGTTTACAAGGGCATGGAGCAATAGGGTGAGGGGTAATGGCCTTAGGCTGAAGGAGGGTAGATTTAGATGAGATATTAGGAAGAAATTCTTCACTGTGAGGGTGCTGAGGCCCTGGCACAGGGGGCCCCGAGAAGCTGTGGCTGCCCCTGGCTCCCTGGCAGTGTCCAAGGCCAAGTTGGATGGGGCTTTGGGCCCCCTGGGTTGGTGGGGGTGTCCCTGCCCATGGCAGGGGGTGGCACTGGGTGGTCTTTAAGGTCATCCCTTCCAACTCAAACTATGTCTTTGACAAGTGTTTCCTTAATCTCTTGCCACTCTTGAAACACCTTCTTGAGAGGGGAAGAAGAGAAATGGTCTGACACGATGCGCTTAAACTTTCCAGATGCCTTTGACAATAATTCTCCCTTGGGTTGGTAAAGTGACTATCTTGGTATGCATTAAACCAGCTTAAGAAAACTGCAAAATGTAAGAATCTCTCACTTTGGTGACAGATAAACAGTGTGGTGGTTCAGTCCCTCTTCCTCAGATTGATATTATTTACATCTCTTAATTCCTGTGAAGGTTAAAATACTTTTGAGGGATTTACCTAGACTATACAGTTCTGACTGGTGAAATTCAGTACTGATAAATGCCACATTGCGGGCAGCAGCCGAAATATTTCTGAAGTCCTGCAAGGAAGAGAAAAGGAGAAGTATAGAAATGTTAAAGATACCTTTAACTGCCATACATATCCCGTAGCCCTTGTCAAAGGAGCAAGTTGTCACTAGACCTACTAGGTGGTGCAATCCACTGCATTGTGTGAGGCACAGATATTATTTATAGATTTAAGTTCCTTTATAGGGCATCCTTTATATCCTTTATCCTTTATATATTCCATCAAGAAATGATGTGATGTTGTTGCACAAATGACAGGAATAAAATGACATTTGGGAGAGTCTTGGTGCTCTTACGATCATGATTTTCCATATTACAGAGTAACGTGATGGGCCATACATGCCCTTAAAAGGACTAAGTGCTGGGTTGTTGATTAAAAATAACGATGATGGTGATAATAATCAAAAGTTACAGCCTTTGTTGGTAAAGTGAGTTAGTTTTGCTACCCTGTGTCCAAGTTAACCTTAAAGCCTCTAGAGCATAGTTTGGTCTGAAGGCCGTGTGCAGAACAGCGCTAAGTCTTTTGTATGAAGGGAGGGTTGACTTTCTGTAGCAGCCAACTCAGAGTTGTTGTAGTAGATATCTATGAAAAGATTGGATCATGTTCGGAAGTAAGTAAACAATAGTCGTGTGCACACTGGCCCGGGAAAGAAGAATAACATAAGGGCAAGAGTGACTGTAAAAATGAAGAACACGGTTGGACGTATGTGATACTGTATTTCGCAATCCCTCTTAGCATGTTGGGTCGGACAACCATAGGTGTTTCTGATGAAGGTGTCCTCACCATTATGCGGCCTTCCAGAGCGAACTGAACCTAGGGAAGGTTGGGTCTGCCTGTTGTTGTGACAACATGTATCACGCCTGACGTGTGTCTAGTGAAACCTTACAACCAGAGAAGTTTCCTGTTTTCTAATGAATGTGAGGTTGTAATTTATTATTAGCAGCTATTTCTACAGCACCGTTGGACCTGATAGGAGATTTCCATTGGTAGCTCCAATCTCACCTAAATCGGTGTTAATAAAGCAGGCTATTAGTGTGCAAGTGGTTTTTTTTTCTTTTTCTTTTTTTTTTTTTCCTTTCCCCTCCAAGTTGTCATTGCACTGTGGAAGTGGTTAAGAAAGTTGCTTCTGAGAAACGTGTTCTTGAGTGTCTTTCATCATTGGTGCCTGAGTAATCATGTTGGGAATGAATGCGTTTGCTTTGACTTGACACCTGGATTCTGTGGTTTTCTCTCTGCCAATTTGTTTTTGTAATCTCTTCCTATTTCATCTGCTTTTTCCTGACATATTTGCTTTCATTGCTGCCAGTATTCGCTGTCCTTTTTCACTTACGTGCTTGTTTTTAATGCGCTTTCCTAGTTCATAACTTTGAATTTGCCTCTTCTGAAACCTCCAGTAGAGGAAATAAGGTACGCTATAAACCTAATGGCATTCTTAGTAATTTTTTTCCTGCTGACTGTATTTTGGCAACAGTGTAAGGAAGTGGGTGGTGATAGGTTGTTTTTGCATCTGTCCCCATGCATGGAGATAGACGCGCACGCCCATGAACATGCCTCTTTGCTTACCGTATTTTGTAATGAGTGACGTATGTGGTTCAAGGTCATTTGCTGTCCAAATAGATCGGTCTCATCAAACAACTGCTTTATTTTTGCATTTATGACTCAAGTTATCGAAGGGAAAGCCCTCTCGAGCGCTGTTGTAGGTTTAGAAGTAACACTGCATTGGCCAATTACATTGCGGTGGAGGAAGATGTGCAAGATGAGGACCTTACTGGAGTTGTGTTCCACTTGACACTGTAATAGTTGAAGAGGATACCATTTCTTGTACAATTTGGCGGCTGTTTATGGCATTCTAGTCTCACAAGCAGTAGAGTACCTCTCATTTGAATCATGGTGTCTTGATTTTTCTTCAGGGCATATGCTAAGTTCTGTGTGGATCCATTTGCAGATGAATAACCTGGACCCGCTCACAACAAACATGCAGGAGAGCAGGAGAAGCACAGCGTGTTTCATTTCACACTCTGGTTTGCAGGTTGACCAGACCAAAGAGCAATAGGCGAAGGTCCTCATTTTGTGGCAGTGCAGGTGTGAAATGGGATGCTGGGAGTTTATTCTTGAGTATCTTCCTGCATGGGATGAGGGCAATAGTGTTTGCTGCTGCTGCTGTTGGGGAGTTAGTGCTAGATCTGCCGTGATCCTGACCTCCAGTCCCAGTCAGCGGAGCTGCCAAAGCATGACAGCATCAGCTGTACCGTTGCTCAGGGCTGCACTGGGGTGGTTTGGTAAGTGAACCGGCAAACTGACGGGATGAGTGGAGCTTGGGATCTGTTAGATATGGCCAGGTGCTAAAGCATCGTCGTCTTTTCTCCTCCTTTACTTTGCTTTCAGTAAAGGTCATTAGTACACACTCACATTTCCTTAAATTCAGTTGGTGTAGTTGGTATTGGTAGGAAAAAAGCGTTTGGCAGAAATGGGGCAGTGTTTTGGAAGAAATGCCTTTGAAGCCAGCGTGTAGTTTTCCGCTTCACATGTTCTTTCAGGTTACGTGTCTGTGCAGTGGTGCGGGCTGTCTCCCTGAATATACAAAGAAGCAGGACTGCCATTCCACATTGCTTTTCTGGGAACCTCTTGCCACATCCTAAACATCCTTTAGGACAAGAGGGAATGGCCTCAAGTTGCGCCAGGGGAGGTTTAGGTTGGATATTAGGAAAAACTTCTTCACAGAAAGCGTAGTGAGGTGTTGGAACAGACTGCCCAGAGAGGTGGTTGAATCGCCGTCCCTGGAGACATTCAAAAATCATGTAGATGTGGCACTCCAGGACATGGTCTAGTAGGCATGGTGGTGTTAGGTTGACGGTTGGACTTGATGATCTTGGAGGTCCTTTCCAACCTTAGGGATTCTGCGATTCTATGGGCCTCTTAATAATTTTGTTTTCCCTGCACACAGACTGTTTTCATTTTAGCTCCTATGTTGAACAGTGAATCACTTTGGGCTACACAATAATATCACGTTACAACGTGGCAAGAGGTTTTTTGAACCACCCCAGCTCCCTTCCCCTTGCGAGGGCTCATGAAAAAACGTCCTGTTGTTATGTTAGCTGTTTAAGCAAAATACCAGCTCCTCTCAAGCTGCTTTTCTGCCCTTAGTCACTGCAACCAAACTGTGTGAACTGCAATGTCACTCCCCAGGCAACTCGTGCTTTATTGGTAACACCCTTTTACAACCCGCTCAGGAGCAGAGGAAATGTTCTTAAATGGTGTAATACGTAACACGGCAACACATGATGAAAATTCGGTACGTTATCTCCTTTGGTATTTTGTTCCTGCAGGCGCACAGCGGCCACTGACCACGGACATGCTGTGGGCAATGCAGCCGTTAATTGAAGCTCTTCTGTTTATACACCTGCACTCACAACAGGTCCTGCACCTAAACGGAGGATGCCGGAGCAAAGAATCAAGGAAAAGGCTCTGAGGTGATGTCACTGAAAGTTAATCGCTTGCTTGGGGGAAGTACCGCAAAAGGGTACAAGCAATTCTTAAAGCAACTTGATTGTTGCCCAACACCCCAAGGCTGCAGGTGTTGAAGGTGTTTAAAGAATGTTTACAGATAAACATCCACAGGAGCAGAGGTTGGTTGAGCTCTCCCTGAACTCAAGGGGCCGTTAGGATTGTGGTGTCGGGCAGTTCTCTTGCTCTCTTTAAAGGAGAGGGAGCAGAACTGCCGCATGCGGCATTAATGTCGATGATTTTGAGACAGCCTTGCACGTTCAAGTTCTCCTGTTGGCTTGGTTGTGGAGATGTGCTAAAGCCACAGCGATACCCTGCTTGCCGAAGAGACCGGTCATCCTTCTGGCAAGCATGGTTGGAAGTCGTGTCGATGCTGGAGGTGCTGATGGTGATGAGTTGTCCGGGGCGGGCAGTGCAAGCCCTCTTCTGTGCGCAGTGGGTGGCGGAGGTGGCACTGGCTGGTTTACCCGCTCTGGACACTGCGCTCTCCTGAGGGCTGCGACGGGTGGCTTTGGGCAGGAGCTGCCCTCAGTATCATGGGAAGGGTGTTTTATTGTATTTCCAAGAACTACTCCAACAGCTGCAGACTTTTAATTTGTTTTTCTGGAAAGGTTAAGGGTGCGGTGAGGGGAAGCAGGTAATAAATGGGATTTGAGGTAACTTGCCGCATTCTTGTCGTATGCGTAACTGCATGGGTAGGAGAAAACATTTTGTCGTGGCATAATGGTTTCCGTAGACACAAAGTGAGATACTGTATGTGTGCCACACTCTAGCATTAGATTTCAGGCCCTGTAGGTGCTCACACAGACTTAATTAAGTGCTTAGGTGTTAATTAAGTGCATAAATTAAGCATGTGTCTGAGAAGTAGCAGCGTTGCCTGCTGAGTCGCTGTTTTAGGCGAGAAGAGGGTCTTGCCTGAGTGGTACAAGACAGATGACAGGGTTTAGCCGCCACGTTTTGCATCAATAGCCATGGAAATCTACAGCTGTGGTTGCTGGAACAGGGGTCAGTCGTGGCCTAAATGCTTTTGTTTGAGAGGGGAGCGACAATGTGGTGGTAAACACTATTGGGCAGATGCCTGAAGTGGGTTTGATCGACGCAGCGGCCTAGGTGATGAGCAGGTCTTCAGGAGATGCTGTTCACAAGAGCCGCCACGAGGCGTTTGTTACCTGGCTTCCATGCAAAGGAGGACAACAGTGTCACAGCCACGTGGATACCTGGCATTTGCTTAAAACGCCAAATGTTCTTTTTTTTTTTTTTTTTTTTTAAAAGGTTAATGAGATTTTAACAAAAGTTGGAGAGAGTTGCCTAATTCTGCAGTCGGTGTATCAAAGCTGTATGTTGTCAGTGTCGAAGAATGAAGGCAAGGTGCAGGATTAGTATTTGCAAATGAATTAAATAAGATTTGTATTTCATTTGACCCTTTATCATTCTTAAAAATGAATTAAATGCTTCTGAAAGAAAAATAGATCAAATTTGTTTTTATAACCTGCCATCTGGAAGTGACCCAAGTGTTTTGGATTTAAAACTGACTTTTTTTTTTTAGTTACGATAAATTCAGCANAGCCCCACCCCCCACCCAAAAAAACCCCAACAAACCAAACCCAAAACCCCAAACCAAGGAACCAAAACCTGAGCTTGTAATCTGTGGGCTTTATTGGCTTTGCTTTTTATTTGAGTTACACCTTTAAATAATGATATTGAAGTCTTCTAGAAACAGAGTTAAATAGATTCTGCACTCTTTTAATGAGATCTTCAGGCCAACCTTTTTGATTTGGAGTCAATTGCAGGGGATGAGTTGACAACAGTCCATGCACCCGTTTCTCATCCCTGAACACGGAGTCGCTCTTTTTGGACAAACAGCGCACATCAAACCAGGAGGGTGGTTTGAAACTTCGCGCTCTGTTTTATAAATATACAGGGTAGTCAGACAATTTGTCTTGTTGCAGCACAAAAAAAATCAAGGAGATAAATGCATTATTTGCATTAAAGTTGGAATATTCAAGAATATTGTTGTGACAGTTCTTATGGGTGGATCTTGCCGTGCGTGTAAACCTGTAGTACTGTAGAGTAGGACATAATGAAGCAGTGTCAGAGGAACAGGGACTGATTTCGTTCTGGAGCACTTCTACCCAGACAGAGCTGTATAACTAGATTCCCTGTATTCCTCAGCGCTGCTGCCTCCTCCTAGTGGAACAAAACTGTCTTCTTCCAGTCTTTGTTGTGTTAACGAACTCACAGCGGCTGCAGAAGGATCCTTTCTGTGGTCCTCCTAGCTTCTGGAGCGGTGCACGGGGAAGAGTTTGTGTTCATCTTGAATCTGAGTTGAGAGGGCAAATGGAAATTTTGCTAAGATTTAAAAACAGTTAAATGCCCAGTGAGGCCGAAAGTTGGTGGGAATTGTGAAAGACGGCTTTGAAAATCCCACAGGCAGTGAACTGATGTATATCGAGGGGTGTTTTTTTAGTTGTGTGCTTTTGAGAACTCCTCCTTCATCGGTCCTTTGGTGAAATGGCTTGTGGACCTACAAGCTTAGCGTTCTAAAGTGCCTTATCTCGAAGTGCATAGCCCTTGTTCATCGATGTACGTTACGAGGCAGAGGACCTGGTTTTAAAAGGAAGTATAAGACCGTATATCAGTACCAGGTAGCCCTAGAGCTCCCAACAGAGAAGGCTGATGTTCTGTGACCGTGGCATGTGACCAAGTTATCTGAAGTACAGGTGATTGTGCAAAGGTAGGACATGCTGGACCTTGTCTGTGCCAGTGTAACGCTGGCTAGAATCATAGAATCACAGAATGGTTTGGGTTGGAAGGGACTGTCACAAGGATCATCTTGTTTGACACCCCCCACCATGGGCAGGGACAACCCCCGCTAGCCCAGGCTGCCCAAAGCCCCATCCAACCTGGCCTTGGGCACTGCCAGGGAGCCAGGGGCAGCCACAGCTTCTCGGGGCACCCTGTGCCAGGGCCTCAGCACCCTCCCAGGGAAGGATTGCTGCCTCCCAGCTCAGCTCCAGCTCCCCTCTGGCAGTTCAAACCCACCCCCTTGGCCTGGCCCTCCCTGCCCTGCAACCAGCCCCTCTCCATCCATTTCTGATGTTAGCCTGAAATACATTCCCGTGCTGTTCTTGACTTTCTCCCTTGCACTTGCATTTCGCTGTCGAACATCCTTATTGTAGCGAGAAGATGTAGGCATGGCTAACACACTGAAAAGCAGAACAGTTTCTTACAAAATCTTCCCTGAGACTGTGAGTTCAAGCTAAAATCTTGATGTCTTCAGATGCGATACCACTGCGACTAGATGATCTTTGGACTAGATGATCTTTTGAGGTCCCTTCCAACCTCTAATATTCTGTGATTCTGTGAAAAGCTTTGCACAAGTCCAGGTAAATGATGTCGGTTGCCGTGAAGGTCCCTAGGAACTGTGATATGCACAAAGTGACCTACAACTGATTGGTGTTGGTCCTGGAAGAACACGGAAACCAGAGGAAATAACCCAGGATTGTGAATCTTGTCAAGTTGGAGTGTGTCATGCAGCTGCAGAAACCTTAGATCATGGTTCAAAGTTGGCATGGATCTATTCCAGATAAGCTGAAAAGACGTGCTTGTTGGTTTGGGGCGGTTGTGTGTTCTGTGCAGAAATAACGTCATTGGAGAACACAACCATGGAAAAATTGCTCTTATGTGTTAAACTGGTATTTGCTAGCAATAGCACACGCAGCTGTGGGTAAAACTTGGAGGTGCTGTGAGCCGAACTCTTTAGCAATAGGTGTGGGCGCTTTTTTGGTTTAGTTTTTGTTGTTTTTTTTTTTTGTAATTGTGGACGAGGTGATATCTACAGTCCAGTGTTATGGAAAATGATCTTGGAAATGCTTAGCGGTGCATGTAAAGACTCTTGGCCACCGAATGGCAGGTCAGTGCACCTGGAAGCAGTTGAGTTGACGGGAAGCTTCACTGCGGTTACGTGCAAAGTACGTGTTGCTTTTTGTCACAGATAGCATAAAAGTGGTCAGCGAGAAGGGGGAACCAAACAGGGAAAGCTTTTAGGAATCAGTTCACATGAGCAATAGCAAAAGAAGACTGCAGGAGGCAGTAGTCCCTCAGGAAGCTGTGTGTTTCTCTCTGAAGGCAAAACTAGAGGAGGACTAAGCACATGCTTCCTTACAGCAGGAAAGTACCAGTTCATTTTGTGGCAAGACATGCAGTAAGGCTTGATAAAAACTCCCAGGTCTGCAGGTTTTTTTGGTGATTTTCTTTTTGTAATTATTTTGCAATTACATTAGTGTAATATGTGAGCTGCGAAACATCATCTTCAGAAAAATAACTAGAGAATTATTGGAGAATAACTACGTATTTTTTGTCTTTAAATTTGAGAGTTGTAGTGGAAAAAAACAGGATTTTTTTTTTT
>VWZZ01000666.1:0-53132 GCA_013399095.1 Psophia crepitans
AGGTTCCCACCAGGTACTGGAAGACTGCAATAGTTGTCCCCAGAGCCTTCTCTTCTCCAAGCTGAACAACCCCAACTCTTTCAGACTGGTCTCATAGGAGAGATGCTCCAGCCCTCTGTCCATCTTCATGGCCNGGCTGCGTGGGGCTCGGCTGGGGCCGAACCACGACACCTTCTTATGTTTGGGGCCCCAGATCTGGATGCAGTACTCCAGGTGGGGTCTCACAAGAGTGGAGTAGAGGGGCAGAAGCACTACCCTTGCCCTGCTGGTTACACTTCTTTTGACACAGCCCAGGATACAATTGGCTTTCTGGGCTGCAAGCATCCGTTGCTGGCTTGTGTTGATTTTCTCATCCACCAACACCCTCAAGTCCTTCTCCTCAGGACTGCCCTCAATCCATTCTCCACCCAGCTTGTAGTTGTGCTTGGGATTGTGCTGACCCCTGTGCAGGACCTTGCACTTGGCCTTATTGAAGTTCATGCAGTTCGCACAGTCCCACCTCTCAAGCATGTTAAGGTCCCTCAGGATGGCATCCCTTCCCTCCAGCATGTCAACCACACCACACAGCTTGGTGTCATCAGCCGACTTGCTGTGAGTGCACTTGATCCCACTGTCCATGTCTCTGACAGGTTTAATAGCACCAGTCCCAGTACCGACCCCTGAGGAACGCCACTTGTCACTGGTTTCTACTTGAACATTGAGCAATTGACCACAAGTCTTTAAGTGATCAGCCAGTTCCTTATCCACCAAGTGGTCCATCCATCGGATACACGTCTCTCCAATTTTAGAGACAAGGATGTCATGTGGGACAGTGTCACATGCTTTGCACAAGAAAATAACTATTATGCAAAGAAAATAACTATTTGCCTTCCCAGTAGTAACCACTTGCACTTCTTTCCGGGGCTCCCAAAACACAATACCTTCACCAGATCCTGAATGTACTGATGTAACGAGTACAGGAAAAGTAGACACTATATGTACAAATTCATCACAGGGAAATTGTCCCGCAGGATCTCTGCAGCGCATAGCCTCTTCTTGCTTTCTTTCCCTCAACATTTTGTGTTTACACAGACTGGAGACCAAAGAGGATTTTCATCTCCCTTAATTTCAACCATGTGGAAATTAGACATCTAATTTCATGCTTTGTGGTCAAAGGAGACCAGCATCACTAGAGCATAGTTTATCCCAGCTGTCTTTGACATATGTCTTTGGATGGGACAAATAGTCCTTTGTAGGTACCTGTGTCTGCTCATTAATTATAGAGGGAGCCTCAATGAGTAATTTAAGCTAGACATAGCACTTTTAGAAGGTAAAACTAGGTGAGATGGATGGAACTCTGGCTTCAGTGATCAAGACCCAGTTCCATGAGCAAGCTTTCTATTAGCAACAAGATTTCTAGAAGCCCTTCTGTGCTAGCCAAGAGAGTGGACATTATGGGCATTCAGCCATTTTGGGTATCAATAGGCAATAATAGAGAAGACAGCTAATAAAAATATTCTTACAGGTTATAAATGAATCGCACTGCAGAAGGTTAGATAAAGTTGAACAAAGAGAAACATATTCATGTACTTCTAGAATGCTATTGAGTTTTCTAAAACTGCCAAACTATAACTTTACTTTAAGAGTCTTGCTTTATCTCATCTTATACTTTATGGAACTACAGATTTGCTATACTAGAATAGCTCAGAATAAACTCATGAACATTTTTGCCATTAGAACATTTCCATGTATTTTCCCTTGGAGAAAAATGTATGTGTGGGCAAAAAGATAATATTTTCTGATGAGGAGAGTCAAAATAAAACCTTGTAAACATTTTATAACAAAATTTCATAAGGGAGGTTTTTACTTGGTTATTTTTGTTTCATTTGGGGTTTTTTTGGATTTTTTTAAGCCTTGACTCAGACCTTTCTGTACTTCAGCTCATCTATTTAGACTGACAAGAAGAAGGTTTGGAATATTACTTCAGAATGTCCAATAATTTTGTTTTCAAATACATTATTTGACACTGCTAAACAGAAATTTAAAGAATATTTCTTCAGTGAGAAATCTATGCTCTTTGATGCCTCATCCCCACTCAGAATTCAGAAAGCAGACTTCCTGTGAGAGGGAAGATTCACTTTTAGAACAGGCTTCTTGATATGTTACAGCAGGGTTTAGAGTCCCTTGTTACAATGAGGGGCCCCAATATTTGCTTGCTACAACAGGAGAAGACAATCCCTACATGGGCAGATTACGTGTGAGAGGATCGCCGGCTCCCATGTTATTTAGATGCAGAGTGCAGAGGGATACCTGGCTGCTCAAGGTCACACAGGAAACATATGGCATCCGCAGAGCAACGCTGCACTGCTTCCACCACAAGATCATTTTAGGGTTATGTGGAGTGCAAATCACAGTAGAATTTGGACTTGAATACTATTATTATGTTTTATGTTGTTTCTTGTGTTTGATTGCACAACCGTAAGTGGTTACTTGTTTTCTAAGAAGGACCAGTTCCTTGGATCGCCATGAACAGAAACTTCCGAACTCATGGTTAAATGCAAGATGCTGAATAAGGTAATTTCTAGATGCTTTCTACCACCTGATAACAGTCTTTAGAAATACATGCTTTCAGTAACCTCAGGTTCGATTCTGGTGGTTCCCTCCTTCAGGCATATTTTCTTGATGATAAATTAGATGCTGACTCAGGGCACCAGAAGGTTGTTTACCACTACTTGTAGAGAGATGTATATCTATATACATAAGTTTGCAAATGATATATATAGTTAGGGCTTTAGTTATATATTTAGTGTTATATAAATACACACTATATATATTTAGCAAATATATTTTTTCAAGTTCTATAATAGTCTAGGAAAGATGTCTGGTTAGGTTTTTCCCATAAAAACAGTGGTGCTTGGCAGTGCTGGGTGTGGGAAACCACATCTTAACTTGAAATCCAAAATGCTGACCTGACACCATTAGGGTGTAGCTTGTGCTTGGTTGCTGGCTTCGTTCACATGCAGATTTTTAACTCTATCCCCCCTGACATCATGCTGGAACATAACCTGACTTGCTTACCCAGGGCCAGGTTTCGCCTTCTTGACTCACATCGGCTTCAGTTGGGCAAAGCCTTTAACATTAAACACATTCTGGAAACTCAAGCTCACGTCTAAAGTTCACCACATGCTTATGTGGGTCTCCAAACAGGCCACTGAAAAATGTCTTACCAGCTTGGTTTCTTTTTTTTTCCCCTTTATTTTTTTTTTTCCCTTTCTTTCTACTTTTTAAAAGACCAGATTGGGCAACTCACCAACCATGAGGTATGCCTCACCTGAAATTTCGAATGAATGCAGTGTATTTACATGACAAAGGTGTGAATTCATCGTACGTAAATACACTGGAAGTAGATTTATTGCAGTCACTAAAATTGCAATCACAGCAGGATTTTTCTACGGGCACTTGAAGGTCTCTTGGGATCCCGAATATGCTTCAGAAGCCCAAATTTTGGCTTCACTGTAGTCTGCAGCCAGACGAACCAGTGAAAGCTATCCGAGGTGTATTCACCCTGCTCCAGTTGCACTTCTGACTGCGCTGTGAGACATTGCTGCAGGGACCTTGCTGAACCAACCACTGAGAAGGATTTCAGCATTTTCCTTCATCCTGTGTCATATTGAAAGGGATATTGTGGCTCCCTCCAGCTTTAGGAAGGTTAATGCTCCTGCAAGAAGCTTAGATAATACATAAACCAGCAATTTTAGATTCTAAAAGTATTTCCTAATATATTTTGTATTTTCAAATCACTATCCAAACTAATCCACACAATCTTTCTCTCTCAAATATGCTACTAGCAAACTCTTATGATTTTAAAATGCTGCACTGTTGCATAAATGTATTAGCAAAACTATATAAACTACAGTATCATCCTCTCTTCCCTCAGAAATTTTTATTGGGTAAAACATGAGATTTTTAAAGTCCCATTAAAGCAGAGGCATCCAGCTAACCCTGTAATTATATGCAAAAGAAAAAAAAAAAAAGTAGTGGAGGGGAAATCTTTATTTTAAAAAGAAAAGTCAAAATTTCTTTTCCATTTAAATTATTCATATTTTACTTGTTATTTTTGTTTCAAATAATAATAATTAAAAAAAAACCCAAACGAAAAGAAAACAAAGACCATCATACTTGTAGGATTATGGGTCTTTTCTGAAAAGCTGGTATGCTAGAAAGGATGAGGGAGGTGTTTGAGTCGCGGATGATGAGCTTGTGAACAGGGAGATGGAGTGACATGACAAGGTCACACCAAATTTCTGTGGCAGGGCTCAAAGCTCATCGGAGCTCCCAGAATAAGTCCAGTTTTAACCAGAAGGCCATACACCTTCCCCTGTGACAATCACTCCCTTCATGCTATGTAATGCATCTCTTCCATTTAAAATATTTGAATATGATATTCTCTGTGGACCTGAGCTTGCAGCTGCTCTGTTCATGGAAATATAGTTGAATTGAAGAAGAAAATGAACAATCCACTTCATGTTAGTAATGAACTCTGTTTCTCCTGCACTGTTTAATTTAATATTGAAGTCAAAGTGCTTTCTGTAGTTTTTCACATTCACACACACACTCGTTGGAGTTCTTGGCTGCCCCATGCAGGTTTTCGGGGATCGGAAGAGAACTCCTGGGCGCTGGTGAGGGACTTTGCAGACTCTTGACAGAGGGAAATCATTAGGATTGTGGGGTAAGCACATGGCCTAGAGAATTTTGCTTAAATGGTCAGCAACAAAACTAGAATATTGTTATTTCAGGCCTGAAGGGACAGCAGAGGATATGCTTCTCTAGAAACTCTTCCTGAGCTGCCTATAAGCTCAGACAGATCATTCCACCCTGTCGAAATCAGATCATGTATTTTCAAAATAGTTAAATCTGGCATCTACAGTAAATGCCATGACTGTACGTTACGTCAGCTGTGGATATGAGTAACACTAATGATATTCATATTTTATGTTATCTAAAAGCTCTTTGTTTCTGAGCTGCAAGACAAATGGGCATTGGGAAAATGGCATTATATATACAGAATTACAGAAATCTAACCTAAGGCATGTTCCATGATTTGTATACAGTTTAAAGATCTACCAATACCATTGGCTGAAAAGTCAAATGGAAAATTTTAAAAATAAGCATTTCATGTAAAACTTTAGTACCACAATTTTTTTTTGCATTTTGGCACCACTAAACTTGACACTACTCTGGCTGCTGACTTCCCGGGTCCAGAACTTCCCTGGCATATAAACAAGGGGCCTGTTCGCTGCAGGAGTGCAACTCGCAGGCTCGGCTGTGCTGTTCCGGCACCCCTTGACCTGAGTTAGGCTGTCCTGGGCTAACTGGTTAATATCCTTTTATGACAGCGAAAGGAGCACAGTTGCGTTGCACAGAGCTGTGATGTGAATTATTTTCAAAGTTCCTTTTCATGTTTATAGGAATCAAGGCAACGTTAGGAATGACCCAGCCACTCAGCAACAATTGCATGTCATTCTGGTTTTGATTTTACAGCACGCCAAACTAATTTCTTCTGACAAAACTCATGCGGGATCTTTTCTTAGAGTCTCCTCTAATTCACCACAGATGGAAGTTGCTGTGCTAGCTGCGAAGGAAAGCTGCTCATTACTTGCTAAATATATTTTCTCCTATGTGATCTTCTTTGCAGAAGGCAGATGTGTTGCGTGTAAGTTGTAAGCATGCACGTGTTTGCTTACAAATGCAGCAGTGGGTACAGGAGGCATGCAGTAAGCATGTATACGCTTGTGTTTTTTAATGATGTTTGATCTTCGCTTGTGCCTATAAAATTTGGTACTTGAGAAAGGTACGTGGAGCGAGGGTGACTGAAGGATCTGGCAGACCCCAAAAGTTAGTTCTCTGTGTGAAGATAATTTACAATGAAACTGTTCAGAAGTCTAGATTTAAGTTTGTGAAATGTGCATGAGAACTTTTTTGAAGTATAGCTAAGATAAAGCACAGGGTTAATTAGAACCAAATGTTGCTTAGATTGGCACCCTAACGTTCTCTGATCGGTGTGACGATTAGCCTCAGATATTTTGAACAACAGTTACTCAAAAGATATTACATTACCTTCCATGTCTAAAGGGGCTTAGTAACAATAAATATTCTCTTCAAGATGCTATTATTTTCAGTGCAGATAGGAAGGCTTGACCAGACAACAACTGCAGGAGTGTATCTAATTCCTTGTGCACAGAAGTAAAAATTAACACTTTAGCTCTTACAGGGAGACAGACATATTTAATGTAGCACGTTACTCCATTCTCTTGTAAAAAACTCACAAATTATGATGCACAGGAATTCAGTCTTATGAATATTCCTATTTCGTGAGGATTAGTCTATCATCAAACAACAAAATGGGACAAAAACTGTCCTCCATGAAAAAAACCCTCTAAAAATGAAGTACAGTTATGATAACAGTTACTTTGACACCTATGAAAAGAAAAGGATACCTTGGTTTTTAACTTCACAGAAGCTGCCTGTTAGCCACTGACACCCCTTAGGTGGTTTCAGCTGGGTTTTCCATCCTGGATGCCAGAGAGTGTCCAACCAACACCCACCGCAGGTGAACACTCGCGGCAGTGACGGGATCGTCTGCTGTCAAAATGCATTTCTTTCAACTGAATTTATTAGTTTGTAAAATGTATTTGTTTTCAGGGCTACAGTGAGACATAACCACCATAAAAATAGCTCCAGACTAGCCTCTCGGCCGCCTGTAGCTTTACTAGTAAACTAAGAAGCAGGGATTTAGCAAGTGGAAGGCCTGGGCAGGGAGGTGTGGCTTGCCGTTCTTTTAAAAGTAGCCAAGTACATACTTAATTGCATTTCTGCAGGGAATACATTCCAGAAATATGGGCTTGCTACCAAGAAAAGTCTGTCAGCAGCAGCACTGGCTTGTGGTTAAGGCACTGGACTGTGACTCAGGATATCTGGGTGCTAGTCACAGCTCAGCCACAGGCTTCCTCTTGACTCAGAGCCAATTATTTAATCTTATTTTCCCACAGGTAAATCAAGCAAAAACTCTCCTTTCTTGCAGGGAGGTTGTGCGGAGGAAAATTCATTAGCGTGTGCAAGGTATTCAGAGTCTACTCCTTAGATAAGTATTTTGGGAGAGGCATCATACAACATCTAGCAAAAGGAGGAACTCTACTGGGGTCTCAAAGAGTTTCCATAATATTAGATTGTATTCAAATCATGGTAAGTGGACCAGAAAAGCCAACAAATAAATAATGCTTCATTTAATTTCATGCTAGTTGGAAGATCAGGCTTCTGTAAATCGTGTTGCTACTGCTTTGCCATCTGCGGGATTACTGTGTTTGGGGTTTCTTGTTTGTTTAAAGAGGGCAAAGAAGTTGCTAGGTGTGTCAGTGCTGATCTTCAACCTCAAAAAGAAAAACAAAAATCCAAAAAATACTTTCTAATGTGAAAATTACCTTCAGATGTCAATAATATTTTTTTTGCATAATTTTCATAGGTGAAAAGCAGAGCAAAGAAAAGTTCTAGATACACACCAGAAAATGATAGGTAGAAATCAAGGTACCCAGCTTTATCATAGCCACATTTCCTTGTGAAGTGGTGGTGGAGAACAAAAATAGCTTATCTGAATGAATGTTCAACACCTCACTTTGTGTCTTGGACTGCAAAAATTGTCTAGTTGCCTGTCCTAGCCTGCTGTGCTGGGCTTTATCTAACCTACACCCTGGTCTGCATACATGTAGAGCTCATTCTGGGTAAACTGAGACAGAGCCATGGATTACAGAACATTGAGTGAGCTCCCCATCAGCTCCAACTTATCTTGCAGTGCACATTTCTTACCCAGGTGTACGTGCAGCACTTGTGTAAGACAAATTCATTTTGGTATGAGCAGCCAGTGCCAAACAAGATGATAAATCACAACAGCACAAACTCTATTTTGCAGCCTTTCTGAAGTTCTCCACCAGATTTGTTCAGGTTGTAACTCCATCAATGCAGACAGGGTGATAGAAACTTCCTTAGTTCAGAAAGACTGTAACACCCTGGCTGACGGCACGGGAGGGGAGTTTGCAGCTATCAGTACTTATCTTTTACGTAATGCATCATTTTGATAGCTGTATCGTCAGGTTCTGCCCTATTGCTGTGTCCTCCCCAGCCTGCTGGAGGAAAAGGCAAGGAAAAGGGGAGGGCTGGCAGTGACCCTGCAAGGAGAGCGTTGATTGAGGACACAGAGCTGAAGTGCCAGCTCCCGGGCAGGCAGCACGTGCCTAGGGAACAGTAAAGGACAGTGAATTTCAGGGACCCAGATGGAGAAGGTGGTTCAGACTATAAAGCTTGGGCAGGGTGCCAACTTTAAGGCCAAAATACTAAAACCGAACCAAATCTACTTTTGTTCCTTCTGCCTTTCTGATTTCTCAGTTTCAGAAACTGAGCGTGGATCTCATCCTGTAAACGCCTTACTTAGATCTACTTTGTTCACATCAATAAATCCAGAGAGCCAAATGCTACAGAGCCGAACTGCTCTAGGGGGAAAATGATCTGGGTTCGACGTATTCAGAGCAGGGTGTGAAATTATTGGTGTACATTTCATTCTCAGCAACAGGAATAAAGCTTTCCTAAAACTACATTGCACTCTAATAACTTTAAGAGGCCTGGCTCTGTTTCAGTTTTAATGCTTTTCATTCAAAGTCTATTTTTTTTACAGCATGCCCCTTAAACCAAATCTGCCATTCTTGTGAAGTAGCAGTGAACATCTGTCCCACACTGCACACCTTCCTGTACTGGTTTCCTTGTTCTTTCCTTTTGCATAACCAGAAAGGACCAAGTTCTGACCATCTCAGTCCCCCATTGAGTGTTCCAACTCCTCAGAAGAAAAATAAAGGCACTATTTTGATTTTATAGCAACTACTTGAATAGGAGCAATGCTACCCTATCAAAGGTTTCCAGGATCTTATCCTAGGAGAAACAGAGCCGAAAAGACTTTGATGAAATTGCCTGCTCTAATATCTTTTCTGTTCCTAATCAAATATGTAGGGAAACAGAAGATACCAGCTAATATTGCTTTTATTAACCTTATTTTTGCTGGTTAGCTGTCTGTATGGCCACAGTGCCCGGGAAAGAAAGCAGAATTCCACCGAAATTCCTTTGTTTTTTTAATAAAAGCTTGGAATAGAAAACCTTGACTCAAAGGACAAGTTCATGGCTACCCAGACATCTATGGAGGGTTTCTTCTGTGTGTAAGAAACAGTGCGGGGAAGGACTTCAAGGTGTTTGTTTCAGAGCTTCACAAGTGAGCAAGGGGTATTGGCAGGTCCAGGACAGAATACCAGGGAAACTGGCTCAACAGCAGTGATGAAAGTTAAGGAGTTCGTAGGTAGCACAGAGCCTTGAAAATTAAGATCCTACAGTGTGGTGAAAAAGCAGAAGACCGAGGAGAAAGGAAGGACGGGGAGACACAGGTAATGTATGAGTAGTAAAACTAATAGCCTGGAAAAATATGGTTCAGCCAGAATATAATCAGAGCAGGACAGGAAGAGGAGACAGCTCTCTCCCTTACAAGTTTCTTTATTTTGAATGGGAGCATTAAACTACCTAGTGTGGCATGTTAATTAATTTTTACATTGTTATTTCATTCTACATTACTGTGCTATTATTCAGGCCTGAATATAAAAAACTGTAAAGAAGTATGACTGATTGCGTGTTTGAACTTTCAAACACCTTGTTTGTTTGGTTTTGATTGTTTCTTGCCAGATGGTTAAGCATATGTTTAGCAGTTTTACAGGGGAGGAGGAAAAAAAAAAAGAAAAACAACAAAAACCCCAACACATGTAGTATACAGTTAGGAGTTTAAAAGGTACTGGCAACACTTATTAGCTTCTAATGCAAAAATAATGTTAGAGATAGCCATAGTGACAGGATACAGTTTAGGGCTAAGAAGACCTATGTTTAGTTCTCTGTACCTCTGGAGATATAGGATCCACAGACTTGGAAAGGAATTAACTCGCTTAACTTCAGCAATCTCAAATTCAGCTGAGTAGTCTGAAGTAGTTGCGTGTGATAATTTTCTTATCCAGTGACAACAGAATTATCTTGGAGGAGTTTGTTTGCCTGCCCTGTCTGAAACACCCACCTTCAAATGGGAAAAATCACCTTGGGGAGGTGTCTGTTTCCCTTCTTCGCTTTCTGACAGAGCCTAAGCCCTTAAATTGGACTTGACACCCACCTTTTAGATGACAAAATTTAGGTGTAATCTAAACAATCCCATCTCATTTTATAACACTGCCCAGGATGATTGCCAGGTGTTGCACAATTAAAACAGAGGAGGACAGAAGCGTTCCCTTGTCAGGAGTGAGACTCTGGACTGGTTCTTGCTGCTTGTGTTCCCTTTCTTGATGTGTTTTAATTCTGCTTTTTTCAACTTTTTACATTAATTTCCAGCTAGAAACCATGGCCTAGATTAATCCCACCTCATTATAGACACTTGAGCGAGGTATCTAAATTAGGAGCCTGGTTGGCCTTGCTTCCTGTGCAGATGATCAAAAGAAAGAGGCAGATGCTCACAGGCAGAAGGCAGCTGGGAGGTGCCAGGCTTGCCTTAGGGGGTACGGGGGGATCCCAAAGCGATCCCTGCAGCTCAGGTGCTGCAGGTCATTGTTTGAGGTTAAATACGAAAATATGAGTTTAAGTGGCAGCTGCTTGTAACAACCAGAATCCGTCCTTCTCTAAAGGTCTTCTCTAACGCAGGGAAGCACTGAAAGAAGGCTTTTAATCCTTGAAAGAATTAGACCTTTCCTCTAAACTCTGCCTATAAATAGTGGATTAATTATTTCCCAAAGGGAGACATGGTAGTTCATGCCTGACTACGATAACTCAAGGTAATCATCCTGATTTTGCCCTACAGTGTCTAATAGGGACATTTGGAAGTGTAAACTGATGAAAGAAGAAAAAAATCAGTAATACCACAGAACACAACTTGCCCCTCCTCCGCTACAAAATGCGGAGGTTTGCATTCAAAATGTACAAGGCATGGCAGCGGGGTTGCTACTGGCTGTTTCTTTCCTGGGAGAGTTCAAAATGGGGTGAGGATGCTTGAGGATGAGGAGGTTTGTTTGATAGATGTGTGTGTGAGCTTGATCTCCGGGTGTAATCGTCAGGAATTAAAGTGCACTTTGAGGGAGGCTGTTGCAAAGGAAATAGGTGCCTGGTGTTTGCTAACCCAAATGAAACCTTTCCCTTTTGGTGCGGAGATAAAAGTCAGAGTTTCATACCAACACTCAGCTATCAGGAATGTGCCTTTCACGACTGATAAGTGATGGTTTCTACACGCAACAGTACTGCAGGAGAGCTCAGCTTGCTCCCTTTCAACTCTTGTGGTTTTGAATCCATAATGAAGCACTTTCAAATGGCTTCACAAAACTGCACAGGGGTGAGAATTACGGAAAACACTGGACAGCATTCAAAAAACTGTCTTTGCCGAGCAACCAGTGCAACCAATAGAGTGTATTTTAAGAGAGAAAGAAAGGGGCGGGGGAGGAAAGATGGAGAAAAAGGCTTTCAAAACGTATCAAATGAAGCTTGTTTGATAATAATCGCTGCAGGTGGGGAAGCTGATTTTAAGTGTGAAAATATTTAACATTTTATTGCACACAAACGCGTTCATAAAGTAGTTGGTTGTGCACGTGCGTGTGCGTGTGCGCGCGCACAAACACGCGCGCACATGCAGCGAACAGAAATCTATTGAGTTCCACCAGACCAGACGTCTGCATTCTGGAGGGCTCATTGCAGCCAATAAATTTGACTAAAAGTTTTTCTCTTTTTTTTTTTTTTATTTTATGAATTCTGCTATAAAAGCTAATCCTCCTTTCTAGACTTAGCATAATTACAAGACACTATTCTGAGTGCCAAAAATGTCAACTGTAGGTTGCAAACATGGACACGTTTAAGCAGAACCATATGTTAGAATGCAAGGCAAGACCTGAAGTGAATCAGTTTACCTTTTTCTGAAGAGTCAATTTATAATGCAACTTTAGCTCTAAGAAATAATAATACAGCCAGTGATAAATTATATTGCTCAATCATTTATTAATAAGCTTCATTGGAAAGAAAGATTTTATCGGTGCTCAAAATTCACTAAGTTACAGAATCACAGATGTTCAGGGTTCTGGAGCCAGAAACTTAATATTAATGAACTCTCATTAATACCTAATCAACTTGCGATATTTTGATCCTGTGAGAAAACTGATGGCCAATGAAAATAAACTCAAGATGTCTTCCTTTCTAGAAAAAAAAAAGTTATAAACCCAGGAATGCACACAGTAACCAAGATGCAGTAACTAAGGTTAAGCAGCTGGAGGTTAAATTTTAACTTTTTTTTTGTACAGGATGGATTTATTCTGTCACCTAGGCAATTTCAGAGTCTTACTTCGTAGGATTTATATAGGCATTCAGACTTAGCAGATGTATTCACGTGCGGTACATTAACTATGCAAAACTACTTTCCAGGCTATTCTGGATTAGGGTCTTAAAAACAGACCTCTCTGGAAATGAAATCCTTCAAAAATAAAATCCCTGTTCGTCTCTGAACGTGATTCTGCTGCACTTCAAGTGTGAAATCTACTTAAACACATATGGCATTTGAAATGATACCGTATGCATTTCTATGTAAGAAGAATGTGCTGGGTTTTAACCCCACAGTGATGACAAAATGAGGAATGCAAGGGTATTTCAGACTTGAACTAGGAACACAGAAACTGTCACAGCAGATCAGAGCAATGATCCATCTGGTCTACTACTCTTTCTCAAAGGTGACCAGCACCAGGTGCTTCAGGGAAAGGCACACCAATAGGTAGAATCAACAAATAGGAGAAAAAAAAACACAACATACTTTGACCTAATGTATTTTTTAATCAAATAAATGTATGCCCTGGGCCTACGTCTTCTGTGAAATTCTAAGCCATATAATGTAAACATGCAGAATTGCACCATATTTATAATTATCTAATATGATTTTAAACCCCTTTTTTCTTCTCCTAAACTCTGAGACGTTTAGAGAAAGGCCTTGTGTCAGTGGATCCACAGGACACTTACACATGCAATACTAGAAAAACACAATCCTTTATTCCCTTTCATGCGAGCTAGCCACCAGACTCCCCTGAACACCCCCATGTTCGTATGGGTAAACAGAGTTCTTGGCTCCAGAACATATTATTTTGTTACCATACATCATTAATTTCCTCTCTGTGGGTTTCATTCTTTGTCTCTGTTGATAAATTCTTCACCAACCTTTAGGCATATCCCATTCAAAATCCTTTTTTCCCCTGCTCTGCTGGGAAATTCCCTTGGGGAATTCCCTGGGGAGAAGACAGTACCCGCATTGTTATTTTGTTATTTTGTTATTTTTAAGCTGGCGAGGGGCTGTTTCTTAGGGAATGTAGTGGAAGGACAAGGGATAATGGGTATAAACTAAGAGAGGGGGGATTTAGATTGGACGTTAGGAAGAAATCTTTTATTGTGAGGGTGGTAAGGCACTGGAACAGGTTGCCCAGAGAAGCTGTGGAGGCCCCATCCCTGGCAGTGTTCAAGGCCAGGTTGGATGGGGCTTTGGGCAACCTGGTCTAGTGCAGGGTGTCCCTGCCCATGGCAGGGGGGTTGGAACTAGATGATCCTTGTGGTCCCTTCCAACCCAAACCATTCTGTGATTCTATGATATGGTGGCGGCCACATAGACACTCAGTCCCACCTCTCCTCTGGGCTTGCCCTTCTCCACCTCAAGCAGTTTAGGGCTGCGACTGCTCTGCTACACCCTCACCTGCCAGGACAATGCTCACCCTATGGTGAACACCATTGCTGGTGTGATGGTTTTTGACTACTTCTGTCTCTGAAGCAGTTTTCACCAGTGTGCCCACAGCAATAGCTCACGCTTTGCCCCAAACACTCACAAGAAACTTGTAGTTGTGAACAGCAGGATTTCTCGCTATCTGATATCTCAGTGAAATGAGTTCCACAAAAACCTATGCCTGAGCTTCCATGTAGCATTGCATAGCCAAAATGATCACATATGCTGAGTGCAGAGTTATAAAAGTGGAAGATTAATGTCTTCTCTCATTAGGATGAAGGGATGTAGCAAAGGCTACCTTTGCAACTGAATTAGAAGATGATGTTACTACTGGTCTACCAAAAATGATAATAAGTTTCATGAATTTTATGATAACATATCAATTTCAGGTGTTCGTGGATAGGGACAAGGCATTTTCCCAAGATGTTGACCTTGTAATATTATATTAAATCAACAGACATTTTCCAGGTGCCTGTAATAACTGAAGAGAAAATTTGTTCTGAATAACTGCACAAATGGAAGTTTGTGACCTGTAAGAGCTTGAGAAACAGAAGAAGAGAGAGATGAAGAGAGATGAATCTTGCAATTTTTACTAACTTGGACATAAATAGCTCTTTCTGGAGATGGTAGGCGATCAAATGATTGAAATAAATTATTGAAATAAAGAGTTGAGTTAGATTGTACAGAGCTCTGTATAAAAGTCTACTATCGTGCTATACACAGAACGCTATTTCACCTCTAAAATCCACCCCAAATGTAGTAAATAATATGTTTATCACTACAGCAGAGGAAAAATCAACAACTTTATTTTAGCTTATGATCAGTCCATTGCCCACCATTACAGATGGACTGGCTGACACCATGCATATATGGCAATGACAGAAACCTTTCTCAGTTCTGCCTATACGTACGTATATTCAGACCTATGTGGTCCCATTTAATAGGGGAACTCTGCCCTGATGATGAAAGATGTCAGTTCTCTGCCATAGCTGGGCGAAGCTGCAGCTGGGTGCAGCAAAGGCTGAGCACTGATTGCAGCCTGTATGAGGAGAATTTGCCCTACTGTATCTCTGGGTCACCTCCAATGGAAATGCACTCGCCTGGCACAAAAGGGGTGAAAGAAATGGTTTCATGCCTTTCCTAGTAATGCATACCGTACTAACATGTATTTGCTATAGAAAGTAAGCAGGTGTGTCAACTGCAAAGGCCTTGGAAATTACACAGATGCAATGCAAGGTAACATCATGAGGCACCTTCTACTTTTCCGTTTTGTGTTTAAATGTACTAAGTGAATGAGACGATTATTCAGATAAATTGTTGCTTGCTGCAGCTGAACCTCTGCCTGTTTATCAGGTGTGATCCTGGTGTTTTCGGCAGTATAGCTGGTAGAGCTTCAAATCTATTTCTGCGTACCCTTTGGAGTGCCTCCAACGAATATGAACCATTCTGATGTTTTACAACAGTGCAGCAGCTTGTCAGTGCTTTTGTTTCTGAACAGTGTGAGAGAAGTGCCAAACGATGCTATTGTAAAATACAAGAGCGCTTCAGCATGTTGGAGAACATGGAGTGACTGTCGAGGTGACATTGATTAATGACTGTGAAGTGTCAAAATGAGATATTGCACATTCAGTCGTGGATTTTGCATTAATCCAACCAAAAAACTATGCCTTACAGGGTAGTCCCAAATTCCAACCCGCTGCAAAACGGAATCATGTTTAGGTGCCTGGTATTTTGTTAACTAATTCTGGCCTGGTTGTTACTAAAGAACGAGCAAAAAAAAGAAAAATTAACAAAGTAGAGAAAAGAAAGCCAAGATGGGCTATTGGTGTGGAGATGGAAACAAAAGACATAGCTCATGTGATACACTTCTGACTTTCTGTTTAAGTGAGCCAGATATTTCCTCTGTGTCATAATCTTCCAAATCCTAGCACTAAAATTTTATTTACCCACTAGACAAACAATATGCAATGGCACATTATCTAATGTTTGCAAGGCTCTGGGAAGATGCCGTATCTGATTACATTGTTAAAACATAACGTAGAGAAAAATGGAACCAACAACAGTTTCAAAACTCAGGAGTGGAGATGGAAAGAGAGAATGAGGAGTGGCAAACCGGAATATTTTATCTGATGCATGTAAGAAGATTTTAAAATGTAAGCAACGTAGCACCATGCACTTCCAAAGCAGTCACACATTTTACAGTATATAAGTGACACACCCAAACAGTTACAGTAAATACCATACTTTAAAACTCTGAAGGAATTAATCAATATAAAATAGCTGCACAATATTTAATTTCCACTTGTTGGTATCATTGGAATGAAATAAAAATGTCTAATTAATTAATTTTTACTTTTTCCCATTGAAAGTTTTATTGACACAGATATCTCCTCGTGAATTATACGGTCATTATGCAATTTCATGCCCAGAAACAATCACAGACACAAATGCTGCTACCACTACTCTTACTGGTAGCCCCAGCTAAGACAATGGCCCTTTGTGCTAGGTACCGGACATACAGACACACCTTGTTCCAAAAATGTGCTAAGTTATGAAAGTAGAAAATTATGAAAAAAGCAATCACCACTGTCCCCTTACTTTATATGTAAACTAAAGTTAATGGATTATTAAACTGTTCCACCTAGACAATTTAGAAATTTTGTACCAGAACTAAGAACTGATATTACATCTCAGTTGCAAAACAGGTAAGACTTTCCTTTTCTTCTGCAGAGGAAATACAGAAGTGTAAGATTAATTAAAACATGATGAAATGGTATATTTTTAGGTTTGCATGCAGAAAGCAGCCTTCTATACACAGGAGTGGAAACTGTTTAGTAGATACCCAGTTGAAGCTCCAGCCATTTATTTGTGTTCTTAAAAAGAAGTTAAGACATTTAATCTGGAGATAGTCTGGCAAGTCTGTGAAACACAGAATTTCTGTTAGATAATTACCACCAGCATCAAGAACTGGACATAATGGTAGTTACCAACTTAGTTTTCATTTACTGATTCAGTCCCTCTTTTTGTATCCCTAACTCAAATAATAAAATACACATGACTGAGAATTTCAGAAGAGATCAAATTTATAGGCAAATAAGCACATCTCAGTTCAAGAGGAATGATTTAGTTAGCAAACTTGTTTCTGCAGCAGTGAATAAGTGTCTAAGGCAAACAGCTACTTCTAATGATCAGTGAATTATCAACTCCTAGTTACTGTTGAAATTGAGCATATTAATTTTCTTCTCCACCTTGCTTAGTTGTTTTAACTTGCTGTTCAGAATAGCAAAAAAGTTTTAGGAAAAAATGGTTAGAGCAGTAAAAAGTTCATAGGCCCCAAAGTCTCTCACTGGATTCAGTAAACCTGTGAAATTAATTTGGATGATGAGAATAATAAAAAGATGACTAATTTGAAAGTCTCTGCCAAGATGAGAAACAAAATAAATTATTTGGCATGAGTTAATTTAGACAAAGAATACTTCCCATAAACATTCGGATAATAAAGCATGAATTAAACCATCACATTTCTGAAAGACATTTTTAGAATGCAGAGAAAAAATAGCAATGACTTTGTAGATTAACTAAGAGGTCTTTTGCAGAATAGCTTGCATGTCACTGTGAGCTGAGAAGAAATTGGATCATATGTGTGCCAAGTAACTAGCTATTAAGTTGGACTTTAACACCATAGATTAAATCACAAGTGCAAAAAAATGCTACAAACAAAACAAAGCAAAGCAAAACAAAACAAAACAAAACATTTCCTCCTTGTCATCGGAACTTAACTATGGCAAAACTGGCAAAACTGATTAGGATGATGCAGTCAGCTATGGCGAGGAGCGTGACACTGAGTCTATTCCAGTAAGCTCAAAGCATTCAGGTGATTATCAAGATCATTCCTGTTGTCCTGTCGTCAGTTTTGGCATGAGCTACTCAAGTGATGCCCAGGGACTGGGGATCGCTCCCAGTGCCTTGCCTCAGCACAGCACTCCCTGGTCTCTCTCATTTACTTCTGTGGGGAAAAGCTGAAAGACACAGTAGAGAGACTGAGAAGTGTAAGCAGTTTTAAAAGTTAGAGACAGAGAAAAAAGGCTGATGTAGGAAAAGGAACACAGACAGAGAAAGAAGAAGAAATTAGGTCCAGAAACTGTTCTGGGGGAGATTTCAGAGAAGAAATATTAGAAAATGAAGGAAAACAGCTGAAACTTTTGGAGGATTAAATGATACATTTCTCTCTCCTTGGCTTCTGTAAGGTATTTTATAGTAAATACCATATACAAGGTGGAATTATATGACTCTAAGGATTTATGCTGTACAGTCTACTGCTTTCAATGAGTACTGCTTTGTTAAGAAAATATGTTGACCCTGGAACAACACAGAGAAGTGGCAATAAGGCATTTTAAAAACCTTTCTGCTGAGAACCAGTTGGACGGAATGGATTACCTTGGACCTGAGCTTAAAAGTGTTCATAAAACATCCCATAGCTATAAATAACAAAATACCCTCAACTTTGCTTCCTATAGGCAAAATCTTACAGAACTGTGCTGCAAATGAAAGAAGACGATGTTTACATATGTGCTGTGTCTGCACACTGCATTTTCGTAGCAGCACCTGAGGAAGATGAGAATTTAGATCCAGCAAAGAGACTCTCCATTGTAGTCGGCTACAGAAACGCTGGCAGAGGGGGCCACAGGGGCTATCTAGCTCTGCTGTCGGGGCCTTCGCCCTCATTAGTAATGAACCGACTGCTTAAAAATGTATTTGGCTTCATTGAGTTTGAAAGACCGCAAAACATTACAAAATCCTAAAGAAAAACATAAACTCGAATCCCTCTGAAACATAATTTACTTTTTCTGCCAAATCTCCACTAAAGGCACAAACTGCAAACTGATGGATTGACAGATTTATCCCCACAATTCATTTCTGCTCCACGGCTTAAGAAGAATTAGTATTTCTTAGCCAATCAAACAACCTGTAATAACTGTTTCTGTTTCAGATCTGGTTTAGGTTTCATTTCTCTTAAATAGCAGCATTTGCAGTAATATCTTTTAAAGTCACTTCCACTCAACAAGTATTTCTTGGCAACCAGGATCTTTGTTTCTTTGTTATTGTTGTTCTCTTTAATGAGTAATTAAAATCCGATCCTGAATTCCAAATAGATCTTTAACCAGGAAATTTTGTTTTCAATTTAAAATTGATTTCAGTTTGTAGGTGGTCCTATGCACATTCTACGTTGTAAAGACATGGAATGTGTTTTCTTTTAAATTATATCTACAAAACACAGAGAAAGGATACCTTTTAAAAGGCAAAATGGCATAGAGGGACTAGCTCGTTGCATCATCTGAAATGGGTTTCAATGACCCCTGCCATTCGCATGCTGACAGTACTGACCATCTGCATAAAACATCCCTCTTCTGGCAGTGGTAGCCTCTTTGGTTTGGTAACCTCTGCTGTCCTTCTGATGTAGCTAAAAGAAACTGTTGGTGCTGCTGCAGTAGGTAGCTGCAATGTCGGGCTCCACACCAAGGAGCCATCACTTACGTACCGATGGTTGGTGGGAAGAAGTGCCAGCTTCTCTGGGCCTTTCAGCCAAGGAAGGTTTCCAGCCACCTCCACGTTTCATGCTACCTATCAAAACAACCCAGGAATTACAAGATCAAAATTAATCATCACAACAGCAGAGGAATGTTTGTTTGCTTCTGCACGTGTGGTCCTCTGCCAAGGAGGCAGTTTCCTTCAAAACTTGAAAAATTTTCACCTGATATGTTCAAGTTGCACAACAGTTCTCACAGTGAAACTTTGAGGAAAGAAACAGGCATATGAAATAGTTCCAGTTACTAAAAGCTCCTGGTCACAAATTCTCTAGTTCTCTCTACAGTGGTGTTTCAGTCGACATCTGATTGTGCCAAAAAAGGTTATTGGATTTTCTTGATGCAGAGATAAACTTCCCCTCTCTGGCTTGCAAGGTCATAATCCTCTTTTTCTTCCATAAGGTTTTTGGGAAAAGCATACATTAAAAAAAACACCCTACCAAGTGTAGAGAAACAGTAAACATTGGTAATGTTTATTTGTGTTTAAAAACATTCATGTATGTTTTATGATTCAAAAATGTTGGAGGCATTGGAGAAGGCCTCATGACTTCCATGGGCCTTGGCTCAGTGCCATGGCTTGCTTGTGTAAACACACGTTCATGCTGCTTGTCCCCATTTTGACCTTGGATGGGAAAGGGACTACTCGTAGGGTGTCATAGACACTATGGGGACTGCAGCTGAGGTGTGAGCTGAGTCTGAGCCACGTTCATGGAGAAATAATGCTTGGAGAAGATGAAATACATGAGAAGAAAAGACTGTGAGAGATGGGTTATAATAAATGCATTTTAAACGCAAAAATTCAAAAGTGGGGAGGGAGATATCAAAGGCCATAGCAATACTCAGGGAGGTGAAAAAGATGCAGATTTCATGATGGAGTGAAGGAGGTTTCTGTTTGCTGCAGTGGTTCAGCCCTCAGGCCGAATGAGACCAACCGAATGAGGGAGAGCCCTGCTCAGCAGTCTGGTAGAGGAGGGAAGAGGACCCTTCCAAACCCCTTCCTCTTACAGCACACCATAGTGGAGACAGGACTGACCTTCAAGCAAAGAGAAAGCTCTGCTTAGCGTTACCCAGAGAAGCTCTCCAAAGCCAAAGCTCTTGAATCCATATTACCAGTTTAGAAATATCTGAAAAAATGGGAAAATGGAGATAGGGGCTGCATTATTTCAGGTATTTTCTGTGGGGGTTATAATAGATTATTATTTATGATTTTTCCAACACTGAAACACATACTGCTTGTTTTCTGCACAAATAAAGAAAATAGAGTTTTGGAAACAGCCTCTGTCTTGTGCTTCCACTGCTAGTCAGGGATTAAATATTAACTCCTTGAAATAATGCTCCCCCCAGCCATTCTATTACAATTTAGTTACACCCCAAGAATGATTTTACATTTCCCTTGTTATATGAAACTCTCACTCTGCAGATTCTATATGCTATATTTGGCAATATAATTACTGTTGCCTTAAGCACTTTTTTCCCCATAGAATATTTCCTCCTCATTTATATTATTACATTCCAAGAGAGTTTTCAGGAGCCATAGTGGGTTTCCTTGTATTGCCTCCAAAAAAAGCCTTGCTTAGGCTATAGCTTCTGGACTATAATAGTGACAAGCCACAGATGTTTCAGAATTGTGTTTAGGCAACATATAAGTATAATTATAATTGTTGTTGTTCCTATTGAGCCTCTTGGCTACAGTTAGGGACAAGGTCCTGTTGTGTTAGACTCTGTATCCGCATGTAATAAAAAAGACAAGTATACAATCCCAGACTAATTAATTTAGGGACTGCTCCTGGCAGGTGCTGAGCAGTCACGCTAGCTAGATGGAGCATTAAGAACCACCTCACACAGCGACAGTAAAGACACATGCCGCCTACAGCAGTTTGGGGTTACCCAGCGTTCTCCTGTGCTAATGGTACCTAGCGTGTGTATGTGTACACTACTAACGAGTAGTTTTGTGAAGAGGAAAGTCTGCTACTTTTTAAGGTTATTCTTTGACGTATTATTTACTGAGAGCTGACAGTATCCTTGGCTCTGCCCAGAACAAAAATTCTGAACGCGTGCAGAGCCCTCCAGGAGGACGTGACGTGTCATCAGGTTGGGATGGGGGCTGCAAGCCCCAGATGGCATATTTCCATTCTACTCTTTCATCTCCCTTTGGGAAGATATGTGCATCCAGTTGGCCACTTTTCTGAATTTGCATTCAACGTATTATAGGAACAGTTGATACGCTTTTTCTTTGGCATTGGAATATCAAAATGAGAAATGGTGGACAGTCAACTCTTTTATTTGTAAAATAGACCCACATGGCTAACCAGTGTTTCCTGCTTAAGGGAAAATTAAAGAATGCTCTTCCTTGGTGTCATGTCTACACTTTCCAACAAAGAAGGTCTCAGATTAACTTTTTGGCCCCAGATCAGCAATGTACTTGAAAACGTGCTTAACTTTAAGCACTTCCTCAAGTTCCATTGAAGTGTACTGTCAGCACTCAACAAATAATAAATCGTAACAACATTTGAAGCTAATCCACTTTCCTTTCAGAAAGCTACATGATAATGCCATAGAGCAAATATTATATGCAAAAAATATTTCTTTGTGAAGTCACTCAATGGTACTTCAGCTAGGGCTTAAATGATTTGCTGAACCAAGGTTTCAAATGGGTTTATATAATACAACAAGATCAAATTGCAATGTGTGTTTTTCAAAATGTCGGCCTGATCCTGAAAATTACTAGGTGAGTAATTTAATCAGTGTTTTCCGAGTATAAGTGTAGGCTGTAGCTGAAGCCAGAAGGCAAAGGTGTCAAATCCCATTAACAAGTATAATAAGCAGTATAGGTGATTACGGTAGCTTGCTGAGTACCTGCTGAGAGATGCTGACCTCAAGGGATTGAATGCTCTGTACTTCGCAGAAGATACTTGTACCAGGCAGAATAAGAATAATACAAAGAATTATCCTAGTCACTAGTCAAATAGATGTTTATTGTTTGTGAAGCTTAGAAGGCAAAACTGCAGTTGCGGCTCGTTGCCTCAGTAGGAGCTGAAGTTCCCAATATGCTGCAGCGCTGGAAGTTTGGCTGGATGGCCAAGCATCTGGGGTTTTTTCATTTAACATACTCGGATGACATTTTTAAGGTAAGCCTATACCAAATAACATCACCACCGAGAAGCAGGCTAAATTAGCTCATCTTTTGCTCCTGCTGGTACAGCTAAATTGCTAACAGCTTCCAAGCTCGCTAGTCTAAAACTAGACCAGGGGAAAAAAACCCGACAAACCTTGCACGGTGGTGTAGAGTTTTGCTCATTCTTCAGCCTGAAGGACACTGGTGTGTGTGCTGTGAAGCTCGCTCCGGGAAGCCGATCCAAGAAGCAGCACTGGCTGCTGCCCGCTAGGAGCGTTTGCTTGGCCGCCTGCGCTGCCCGGCTGCTGGGGGAGTCTGGGGGCTCCTCATCGCCTCTCTGCAGGCACCGCTCGGGGCACTGGCGGGACAGCAACCTGCACAGCGTGGTAACGAGACGTTTTGCGACCTTGCTGGGTTATGTTTGCCAGGGAAAGCTTCCTTTGCTGAGTTTTGAGCGCTTATGCCACACAAGACAAACCAGACCACATGTGCCTGCGGCACTGGGAGTTGAGCAGAAGAAAGGGAGAGAGGAGGGATAGGAGCGAGGCAAGGGAGGGGAAAAGAAATCGAACGCTGTTGTGGTTTTCTCACATGGTAATTATTTACTTTTTAACATTAATATGAAAAGCATGCACAGCTGGAGGTTTGGCACTTCCAGTAGCATTCAGGAGCCACTTTGGGTTCCTCTGCTTTCTTGGAGGACATAGAAGAAAAGACGCAAGAAGCGTGTGGGCAAAAGGCCCCCGCCTCGATCCCAAGCCCTGTCCCTGCAGCAGGCTAAGTGCAGTCCCCATACGCTCTCCAGGGCAGGTCCACCCGATGCAAAACTGCGGACAGGCCAGCGGGAACCACAGCGCACTCCTTGCCCCCCGTGCCAGTCGGCTGCATCAGCTGAAATAACGCTGCGTGACACAGTCCTGCTCAGCTCCTGAAAAAAAAAGGTGGCTTGCTGGATTCCTTTACATTTTTAATCAGGCCTAAGAGAGCCAAACGATGTTAAACTATCTGCCTCAAGTCTCCGCTGTGCCGGGGGTGGCAGCCATTCCTTGCTCCAGAGTATAATCTGGGAATGCAGCTGCACCCTTCCTCCAAGTAAGTGTTGGGACACGCTCTGTCAGCTGTGTCCCAGCTCTGTCCCTTTATTTAGCATTAGAGCATTGTCTGATAGCTCCCAGGCACAGCTACGGATGTCCAAGAAAGGCTTTGGGGAAGGCAGGGTTCCCTGGTAACCCATAGATGTTCCTGGGAGTGCGGATAGGGCTATGCCAGTCAATGCTGAGGATGGCACTGCTGGGTTAGGAAATAAAAGGAGCACAGATGTAGAAAGAGCAGAGCTCAGCTGCTTTGCATGGGCTGAATATGGAGATTTGGGGAATATTAGGAATTATGAGCTATCCATAATTCATTGTTACTGAGAATGAGCCTTCTGGATACTTAGCTGATAAAAAAAATGTATTATTTCAAAGATGTGATTTGCCATGTTGTGTTGGGTTTCTGTAAGCAGGAAAAACCCAGGCTGTACAGAAAATGGCACCTTTCAGTTAATTCGTTTCTCTTGTCCGAAGCCAGGGAGCCCTAACATTGTTTGAAGAGTTTTGTTTTCAGAATATTTACTATCAGCTACAAACATCTTTGGTTGGATTTCCTCTCAAAAAAGTTAAATTTTTGGCGCTGAAGGACAATATAGTAATTTTAAAAAGTTAAAAGATCAGCTTGAAGAAGATGTAAATGGCTCAGTCTAAGTAATCAATTTCTATTATAAGCAAATGTAGTTAATAGCAATACATAGAAAACTCAGATGAACAAACAATAGATGCTTTATCATAGTGGTAATGTCAAAATGTTTAAAAACATAGTCACTTTGAGTCAAACGAAATAGTTTTCTGGAAAATTTATACTTTAACCCCTATTGAAATATATTAATGAGAGTTTGAGCAACTGTATTGCATTTTAAAGAAAGAAAATAGAAATATTATTATTTCTCATTTTCTAAAAAATAAAAGACAAATAAATAGTGGAAAAATAATTTCAAAATAACAGTTAATATTTTGTTTGAAAAAAAATGCTCAGTCCTTCTTCCTTCTCTTCCCTTTTCTATTCCCTCACTCAGAATTTGAAAAAACATAAGTTCATAGAAAGGTTCATTGTCACTAAATATATGTTTTCCTCTCACATAAAAGCCAGTAAAAACCCTTGCCCATCTTTAGGTAAAGAGAGTTTCTTTAGAGCACGTGGGAGGAGGCAGCTGAGCCTGCAGGAATTCCCCTCCAGCCTGGCTGCAACCAGTAGATGCAGGGGCAACTGCCTTGCAGTTTTGGCTCTGGGTGACTCTCTGCCCGCTAGTTATTCATGCATGTCTACTTTTAACAAGTACTGCATTGGGAGAATCTAAAATATGACCCTCAGAACAATTCAGAAGCCAGAAGAGGCTGTGCTGACACATATAGAGCAGGGCAAGGCCACAGGCTCTCATTGTTGCAGCAAAGCCTCCGGTCTCTTACCCTTACTTGTTATGGAAAAATCGGCCCAGATTTAGATTTCCCAACCCGGCATTGCAGGGTGGGGGAGATATTGTGTGAACACAGATTCGCTCTCCGCACAATGCAATAGGACTGCACTTTAAGACAGAACTATCTTTTTATTCCGCATCTGTATAGTCCCTCGCACAGTGGGAGTCCCTGGCTGACTCCAAGCCCTACTGTTTTGTGAATAATATCAACAACAATAACCATTCTGGCTATTTCCAGTAGGAGCTGGGAGTGTAATTGCCAGTTGCACATTTGATAGCACAAAACTGTTTTGAAAAAGCATAAGGAAAAAAAAAACAACAACCAAACTCCACAAAGTAAATAGAATAAACTCGATTAAAATCAGCTCTACACCCTCCTGAATAGGTTCTTACCCATCACTGGCTGTTCCTCTGCACGGTTCCTCCATCTGTCTGACAATTCTGCATTCACTTTCAGACTTTATTAAGATTCTTTCTAGTAAAACGCTTTAGCACTTTTGTCAAGAAGATGAAGTCTTAGAAGCAGGCATCTTAAACAGATTTTTGTGCTGGTAAATCTCTGTATCACACTGAGATATGATGAAGAGGCCACCATTTAATTACATAGGTGGAAAACTTAGCAAAGTGTGAACAAATACGTTTTTTATTCTATACTCATGGGCATGCATTAGCTTTGAATAAAGTATTTACAAGATAGAACCTAGAGTTCTGGTGATTTCTATACCGTTCCCTAAAACAAAGTGAAATATTTTATTCTATCAACTTGTGCTGGAAATCTTATTCACTACCCTTTATTCACAGCCTTCAACCGCACCAGGGCAGCAGCTGGGGCAGCGCCTTCCTGGGCTGTTTCAGGGGGTTTTGAAGTCACTTGTGTGAGATGTTCTGTGTCCCCACCACAGGCTCAAGCTGCACTGTGGAGAAATGCACTGCAGACTAAACTTAAATGTTTACCTAATTCCTCTGATTCAGGGGAATTAGGTTACTTACCTGAGTAATTAATATGAATATTTAATTAATAATTTTGCTTTCACATGAGTTATTTTTATATTTTTTTTCCTCCAGGAAATGGAAAACTTTAGTAATATTTTCAGACAGACCAAAATGATATTACTTTAAACCTATGGTTTCTCAAAGGATCTACTGATTTAAGGGTCTCCCACTGACCTCTCAATGACTTTCGCCAATGTTATATTGTTATGGCTAATAAAAGATAAAGACAGATTAATAATAACCAATGACTGGAGTACTGGTCAGGACTGAAAATAGCAAGTGCCCTATGCGGGTCATGTCATATATAGTGTATGTGAACTGCAAGGAGACAAAGAATATTAGAGAGCTTAGAAAATAAATAAAGAGGAAATGGATCCAGTCCTGTCCTTTTAAAGCTGGATTCACATGAAAACGCAAATGTACCAAAAATTTGAAGCAAATCAGATATGGATAGCTGAAATAATCCCGAGTTAGTTCAGGATGGGGTTCAGGGTTAGTTCAGAGAGAGTTCAGAGGAGTTTCCAAGCACAAATTCCCTTTTCCCTTTATCCAGATACTCCCAGCGGGGAGCTCCTGAGCAGGAAGGTCACCAGCCCTAGTCAGAGCCCAGATGAATCTGGTGAAAACTCAGTCCACCTCCTCCGTGCAGGTAATACCACTTTCTTATAAACAAGATGAAGCAAATGTCCACATTGCTGCACCAAAATGCGCCCGGAGAAAACACAACATTATTCTTACAAATGTTTTTTAATATGAGATTCAAATTAAGATATGTTGCCTGAAACGCTTCCCAGCAATTTTCAGCAGCCAAGGAGCTCCTGTGAAAACAGTGGCGGAGCTGCTGTGAATCTGTGCAAGGGGCTGGTGGTGACTCCCAGCCAGGGAGGCAGGTTCAGGGCTGGTTAGCGAGTCCCTTAGGTCAGCTACCACCAGCACCCCACAACTGCCTCTGCGCAGAGCACAATAGCTCCGCTTTCCTGTTCGTGTGTACAGTTAGCACATGCAGAGTGTCAGCTGTATTGCTGAGTTTGTCAGCTGGAGTTTGTCTGCCGGGAGGGCTCTAACCGGAGCACTATGGTGTCTGTAGACACGCCTGCAGTGACAGACCCGTAGGCTGCTTGAGGCTGAATACTAAAATGTGATTTATTTCCCCTGGTGGATCTGGCGTGTGTGTTTCAATGTCTGGAATACATACTACAGTATTATTAATGCTCAACTGTGTGTTTTAATAATCTCCTAGGAAACAAGAAGGGGGGGGGGAGTGCGGAATAACCATAATTGTCTAAAGACAAGTATATACAAATCACAAAGTATTTTGTTAATAGAACGCAAGCAGCTCTAATTATAACGAAGCATAAATTCAGTGCTAGGGCTGTCAGACCTCTAGGACATAACAGAGTTTTGACTTCCCAAGAAAGAGTTTTGCTCAGTAGTTTCTGATCCTTATACTTCCTTGGGTTGTGTGCAGGAAGTGCATGAACAAATCCCATTCATAAATAAAGGGATTTGCGTGCCCGCCTGCTTCCCTCCCCCCTCCCCTGCAGATACCCCTTTTTCAGGCTGCGCTCTTTAAAGTTTAGCAAACATGAAAGGAAATTGTTAAACTCTGGTAATTACCCAAGGATAAAAGTGATGTATTGTTTCAAACAGGATTTCACTCAGTATTAATAATGACAACCCGTGTCATTATTAATGGATATGAGAATGGACTGGGCAAGAAAAAAAAGGTGTTTTTTTAAAGTGATTGTAAGTTTTTATCACTTTCAAAAAAACCCTCAAAAAAAGGAAGAAAATAGGGTAAATGCATCTACGTTTGTGCAAGAGTTCTCATCAGTCCACACTCCCCTCTGTCTGAAATAAAGAAGTCAGTCTGCTTTTTCCAAAATTGCTAAACTAATTTAAACTCATTTCAAGGGTCATAAACTAGGCCGTCAATGACTAAAATACCTACATATTGATCATAAAACCCAAAGGTAAATTAACACAAAAAAAGCTGATTTCACCATGTAAGTCACTAACAAGGTTGCTTAAAAAATTGCTGGAGCAGTGCAGAACCATTGTAGGCAAGAAGAGCTAGTCTCCGCTGAGAGGTGGGAGTTTTAATAATGCCTAGAAAATGTGGGTCTCCTGTTCTGATTTGTGTCCAGTGAGGAAGTACCATCCTAATCACTGAAATTGCTTTGAAAATACCGGCCAGAATAAAAGTAGTTGAATAACACTGTAGGTGAGGGCAGCAGAACCTGATGTATGACATATAGGGCTCTGATCCAGGAAAGTGCATAAGCAAGTGCTTAAATCCATTCCTTTTCAGGAAAGAATTTCGGCACATGCTGGATTTTAAGCATATGCCTAAAGTTGAAGTTAAGCATATGGTTAAATGTTTTCTTGAATGGAGGCTTTCCTGATTCAAGGCTTTATAGGGCAACGTATGGCATTTCTGAGGAAACCTAAAACATTCTCACTTTTCAGAGAAAGAGAGAGAAAATGTACAAATCTTTTTTTTAAATACATGTTTTATTGAATTCTATCAAGAAAGGATGAAGGTTTAACATAAAGCCTATGACGTGCCAGAACAACAAAAACAAAATATTCATCTAGTAAGCAGACCCAGATCCTTAGAGTTTTCAAAGAAGAGAAATTAGTCCCTAATGTGCTCATCAAAGAGAACAGCAATGTTACCTGGTGTGTTTTGTATTAGTCTTTCACTTTATCTCCTTTACCAGAATTTTTTCATCTTACCTTTTTTATGTTTGGTGAGAAATCAGGTCATGACTGCAGACAGGGTGCACACAAGACATATAAGTCATAAATCTCCCTACTGCGAGCCATTTTCCATCCTGTTCTCAATTTATTTCTATTTTGTTAATAATAGCCCCACAGCCTATTTCAGTGAAATAATGCAGTGCTTGACTGTGACTAGCCTTGAACTGACTCATGTGATGAGCTTCTTAGGAAGTGGAAGGAGCCTTTCCTTCCAGCTTCTTCCAGTTCCCAGTGCCGGATGCTAGTGCAGGCTTATTCAGGAGCACATGTATTGCTAGACTGTGGGTCACGAACGCGGATGCTTTTGTGTGCAGGTCAGGCTGTAACTCCTACCCCACAGATGAAGCATCATGACCAAGCCAGTCATTCTCCAGAGATCTCCCTAATGGAGAGGGAGAGGGAGGAAGGGGCAGGGGAGAGGTAAGGCAGAGCAGAAGCAGGAAGGATCTGCATCACTACAAGCCTTCATAGCTATAGGCTTGCTAGTATGTCTGGTCCTTCCTTTTTTCTCCTTCCCAAATCTTTTGGACATGACCCTCATGCATCCTAAGCCAGAAGGTTTGGTTATTGTTAACATTTTTACATGCCGTTAGATTCCCTTTCAGGCTGGGTCCTATTCAGATAATAATAGCTTGGCAGTAAGTCATGTGGGTGACTGCACTTCGGTTTGGTTGAAGAAAACAGTCACCTCTTAAAAAGTCAGTCCTATTCGGTTATTCAAGAGGACACAGGTTTATTATGTATATCCTGCTCATGGCCACTCCAGCTAGCAAAAGGATGCTGAAGTTTACAAGTCAGATATTTAATTTCCAAGTCGGCTTTTGGTTCATCCCAACTCCAGACAAAAAGTGCCACCGAAGAAAGCAGAGAGGTTCTCTAATTATTATCATTATAACACAAATCTAACAAGAGATTTAATTTTATTACTAAAAATACTTCTTTTTGACTTGGCCTTTGCATGTTTCAGCTGAGACATTCTTAAAAACTGGTTATTCAGGCTGCCTCTCTATGTGTTTATTTGATGTCTCTTTCTTTCCTTTGTCCCCCACACCCCCCCACCCCACCCCAGGAGATTTAGAGAGATCCTTGGGAAGTCTGAAAGACTCAGAGCTAAAGATGGCTCATGGTGTTGTGAGTGGAAAAGAGGAGAGACATGCATCAAGTGTCTCGAATATGTCTTTCAGTACATAATTGTGTAATAATGAAGTTTTTCCCTCTCCTGTGAAACTTAGCAAGATAAAAAAATAAATCCTAAATCCTCACTGATGAGTGATCCTCAAGGTCCACTATGAAAATGAGAACCATTACCTCACTAAAGACAAGTCACAGAATCACAGAATCACAAGGGTTGGAAGGGACCTCGAAAGATCATCTAGTCCAACCCCCCCCGCCAAGGCAGGGCCACCTAGAGCACATCACTCAGGAACACGTCCAGTCGGGTTTTGAATGTCTCCAGAGAAGGAGACTCCACAACCTCTCTGGGCAGCCTGTTCCAGTGCTCTGTCACCCTCATGGTGAAAAAGTTTTTCCTTACATTAACTCGGAACCTCCTATGCTCCAGCTTGGACCCATTGCCCCTTGTCCTATCGCTTAGTGAGGCCGAGAAGAGCCTGGCTCCATCTTCCCGACACTCACCCTTAACATATTTATAAACATTGATGAGGTCACCCCTCAGCCTCCTCTTCTCCAAGCTAAAGAGACCCAGCTCCCTCAGCCTTTCCTCATAAGGGAGATGTTCCACTCCCTTGATCATCTTAGTGGCTCTGTGCTGGACTGACAATAGTCAGTACTATTGTAACAGAGGCATTCACCTGAGTTATTAAATATGCAGATTTAAGTTAATGTCTCAATTGGAAAAAAACCAAGGATTTGAATCAATTCTTTTTGAAAGCTATAACCAAAATAATCATTGTTCTAGGACAAGATGCACTTTTTGAAGGTTTTGGGTGGGAATCTCAACCTGGGTTGGAAAAGCTTTTTAAAAAAAAACATTTTAGAAATGGTTATATTCCTATGAAACCCCCTGGTTTTGCTCCCATCCATTAGCAATTTCTGATGAAAACAAGAAAACATTTAATCAAAAAACACCCTGTCAGCTTCAGCTGGTAATCAACGTCAGTAAATTATTGTTCATCCCTCTCTTAACACCTCTCGACCACCTCCATGTCCGCAGAGCAAAGCGCTGCCGACAGAACGGGTGTAAGAATACAAAATACCCCAGGCAGTATGCCAACTCCCACTTCCATTAGTGTGTGGAGAAAGAAATTGGCCCTAATTTCTGACCACCATTTCACCCACCCTCTCTCAAGCCTGTTGCCTGAGCTCCTTCAGGCAGCAGTAAGGATGAGCTGATACCAGAGGTATTTTTTCCTTGCGGAAGAGGGAACTATAGCAGGAAGCACAGACCCAAGGCCAGAGAAGAAAGAGGAAGACACCGAAGATCATTGTCACTGTCGTTCTTCCTCTGCCAGCACTGACTCACACGGAAGAGACGCTGCTCTTCCTTTCCTTTCTCTCTCTGAACTCTGGGATGGTCCTGTTAATGGAAATGGTGGGGTTTGTTATGCTGTTTGGGGGTTTTTTAATGTACAGTTTCTGTCCAACTCTACTTGCTTTTCTGCACCTTGAGGTGGCTGATTGTGCTAAAACGAGACAGGCCAAGTTGCTCAGAGATAAGGAAGCGGGAAAAAGGGGGCTGTGAAGAAAGGAAAAAGGGAAAAACACCACTGAGAAAAGCACCACAGAGAAAAAAAACAAAAAAAAAACCAACAAAAAACCGAACCCAACCAAAACCCAACAAAAACAGGGCCAGGGCAACTCTGTGGCCATCCTGGGGTCAGAAGGACAGAGATATAATCAGGGGAAGGAACAATCTGAGGAAAATGGAGGCCAGGCAGAAAGAGGCAGGCAAAACTGTGCTGAGAGGTCTGTGAGGGGGAGGAAGGGTGGCAGAGAGAGATAACAGAGAGAATTAAGCAGGGAAGGAGGTCTGAGACTGAGGGAGGCTGTTGGGGGTGGTGAAAGCTTGGTGGTCCAAGGACTATCTTCCCAAACCTGGGGTGTGCAACGTGAGGGATGCACATGAAAAGAAACTGATACAGTAAGGAACTGCTTAACGCTTTTCTGTTCCTTTCCAGCCTATAAACAACCTTCTCTACTGCTACCCAGCCCTTCAATACTCTTTATTACTGGTATAAATAATTTTCAAACCAGAATGGGCAGCAGATGACTTTGAAACCAAATATGGTATATTTCTCCAAAGAGGGATGCTTCCTGGGAGGTGCAGAAAAGGGAGGGGAGGGAAATGGGAGTGGGGGGGGGGGCAGGCTAGGAAGGCTCAGTAAAAGAAAAGCAGTTACAGGAGAAAGAAACTAAATAGTAAGAGGGACAAATAAAGGTAAAGGTAAAATGATGAAAAAGATAAAAGTGATGGATGAGAGGAAGAAAGGAAATAGAAGGAGCTGAAATAATAAGAATGAGAACAAAGGGAAAGAATGAAAAGAAGGAAGCTCAGAGGAGAAAAATACACATCCAAATGAATACCTGGAGGTCTTCATGATTAATATATTTTCTTTTACTGAGAATAAATTTATACTGCACTTATATAGCACAGTGAGTCACCATTTATACCTTTCCAGAGGAAGATGCCAAATTTGAGCTTTTTAGCAGTAAAGTCTGCAGACTAAGATCCATTCTCAGCAGGCTATGCTATGACCTAGCCTCAAAATTAATACTTTCCTCCACTTCAGTGTACATCAGCAGAGATTAAAGTGAGAGGAAGGATACAAATCTGCTCTCAGTTGTACCTCTATTTTTCAACTTGAATTTCAGATTAATTAATACCATGGTAATGTTTCACAGGTATAACTAGATTATTGATTCCCTCAAACTAGAATTTGAGGGAGTCTAACCAGCTTTGCAGTTCCCCATTAAGCAGAAGAAAAGGAAAAGAAAAAAAAAAGAAAAAAGAAAGAAAGAAAAAAAGAAAGGAAAAAAAGAAAGGAAAGGAATTAATTACGTGGTATCTTCAGCTATCTATATTGCCCATGGCATGGCTGTTAGTCACAGACAATGTATTCAGACTTTATAACCTGAATGTTCTCCAAACAAATAACACCTTAAAACAGCAAACCAAACAATAGAACAAGCTTTATTCTGTCCTTTCCTTTTCAGCAGTGCACACAGCAAAGGAGACATAGGAGGAAATCAACTGTAAATGGCATCTTCAGTAATGAAGGAAAAAGCTGGATATCCACAAGTCTGTTTCCTAGGCAACTGGATGGAGGGACAATCAGAATCTCTCAATTGCACCCCATTATAGATATTTTCTACACAGACCAGTAAAAGGAAGAAAAAGGTGATTGGAAAATCTTCAGCAAAAATCCTCCTGGAGCACTTTGAAAGCATGGGGGAAGCGAACAGATAATACACAAAATGGCTGCCTGCGTGGAGCTCCTGATTGCAATCATCTTCAGAGCAGTAAGAAGAGGGATGACAGGAAAATCGTGCATTTAAACATTGCGTTCCCAAAGGTCCCAGATTTCACCCCTGACTCCAGAGATGGGGCTGCACTGACAATTGTATTTCATAGGAATACCTCACAAACGGACTTTGACGCTGGGCAGAGAAGGATTATACTGAAAATTTGCATTGTAAATTCATTCTCTATGTTATACTTTGGCACCTTACCAACCTAATGGTCCAAGACTGTTAATGCGACCCGATGAACCAGAGCTGTTGTTGATCCACTAATATGACTTCTCTGAATAATTTATAGAATGCACAAACTTAGGCAAATGAAATAAGCATATGCCAAGGGAGTTCACTTTTTTCTGCACTGGGTAATCTCCTAGTTCCAAAAGTAGCAGTATATGCTTTATTCAGGAACATACTGGGGGGAAAAAACACAGATACACAAGCACTCAGAGGATAAAAATACTACAAGGTATCAAAGCTAGACAGACAAATGAATTAATCTAGATGAGCCATATGGACTTCTTCCATCCCTAATGTTAATTTTACAATACTAAGTATCACAGTTACCCTGGTCATCCGAGGAAATGCTGCGGGTATAACCCAGCTAAGGAAAGCTTAAGTAGCGTGGTACTGTGTGTGCTCTCCCTCTTCTTTTTTTCCCTGTCTTGCCTTTTTTCACTTCCTTATATATATATTTTTATTTTTTTTAACTCTGAGCCAGAGGCCTAGTAAGCATCAAAGCAGTTTGCTAAGGCTGACCACATCAGCACAGTCTTAATTTTAACACAGAAACACTGGGTAAGTGCAGTGCACCGAGATAAGGTGCAGCCTACCATCAAACCTGCCAATTTTTTTCCTCACTTAATATGTTTTACAAAGGAAAAAAAAGAAGAAAAAAAAAAAGAAATAAGAAAAACACTGCTTCATCTATAGGTAAAAACATCTTATTTCTGATTTGTGCTAAGTGAGACAAAATACATCTTTCCCACTGCAGCAAGTATTAGCACAGTAAGCACAGGAAAATCATTGTCAATCCTGGCTGAGTTCCTGTACCAAGGATTGCAACTAGACCAGCAGAAGCAAAGGGCAGAGATGGGAGGGAAGTGCTATCAGAGAGGGCTTCTGGATACTGGGAGGATTCAAATTTTCTCTAGAATTTCAGGGGCTTATGCATTTGTGCTCATTTCTTGTCTGATTTGATTTCTCACAGTGGTATGATCTGTTTGGCAAGGGACCAAGTTAAACCTCTTTACTTTCAACTTCTCTGAGGCTCTTCAGTTGCAGAGGAGACATGTTTTGGTTCACTTCCTTTTTTTTTTTTTTTATTGCTCTGTAATTGATTGGTCTGCTTTACTGGGTGGGTTCAAAATCCTCGTATCTATAAGAAACTTCATAAGAAGATGGGGACAGCAAGTGCAGAACACAAAATTGTTGAGTCAGAGCTATTAGAACTATATACAGGAAGAAGTCTGAAGGAAACAAAATACAAGATATTTGGGGAAGATACTATATTTGGACAGTAGCTACATGCATCGTTTTTGTGATGGGAATGGGAATACTTCCTTGAAAGTATCAATTTTTAGCTACAGATAGAAATGAACACCAGTTTTAATGAATAATTTTAAATTATTATTTCCTCTTGGATGGCAAATCCATTGGATGGTTAGATGAATTCTGGCAAAATAGCTATCTTCTGAAATTAGTAAAAAAATCTTTGTGTGGGAAACTTTTAGTCTGAAAAACTATTCCAAACCAGACGTACCTAGTTGTAGGATTTTAGCTCAAATGGTGTGCAAAAATTCCACTACTTTCTATCTTCATTACTGAAAGAAGACACCTTATTTAATATGAAATATGTGGTAGAAAAACTGGCATTCTTGGCAGAAATTCTATCAGCAACAGCACCATATGATACCCTAAAAATAGACAAAAACAACTGATTGAACCAAAACTGAAGATCTCCTCCTGCAGGTAGACAGACCTTCTCTTGAGTTCTCTGTAACTCCAAAATTCTCTATATTTAATTATCTTCTCTCAGTCATTGCTATCTTGGTTTCTTTTTCATCTTGTCTAGAAATTCCAGATGTGTTTCTGTTTAGCAGTTATCCAGCATTGCTATGCCAATGTTGGTACTGTTTAGGCATGTTAGTGATATCCCCATTAAGACTGTCCCCTTCATCTCATGGAGAGAAAATTCATGCTTAGGGAAGTCCTTCAGCCTTTATTATTTCCGTCTCTTTCTTGTTATGGCACAAACTGGATGAAATCTTGAAACTGAAGGGAACAATAGTTCATTCAGGGGAAAAAAAAAAAAGTAATTAGCTTACTTTTGGAAGAAATAGATGAAAACCAGAAATCCGTACCCTAAGCATGGCCACGAAGCATGGAGGAGACTGACCAAACCACCCACGGCTCTGTGAATGGATGAACTTTCTGTAGGTTTTCTCAGAAGTAAGGGGCAGAATAATGGTCGTGGAGGTGTAGAAGCATCCAGAGACCATGTAGGTGGAATAAGCCAAAAAGCCAGCTAGAAAACACTTGTGCTGCGTTCCTGAGAGAAAATCAGCAGAGGAAGTTTTTGGGCAATGAAGTAGCTGGAAAGAAGTTTCAGAAGAAAAGCAAGAGTTTTCAAATGCTATTCCTATTATAAGGGTGAAAAGCACATTATATACATTATTCATAAATAAATAGCTTTGCTGCATGCGCATCACTGATTCACTGAAATCATCAATGGATGATTTCTGGAATAGAAAACCCCTTCCAAGCTGCTCCAAGCTGGCTAGGGCTCTGCTCAGGAAGGATAGTGTTATTAGTGCAGCAGGGAATGGATTTGTTTCCAATGTACCTGGCAGGCACTCGTACAGACACACGATGACATCAGTCACAGCCAGGACCACACATGTATATTCACATGTAGATGTGAGTCAGTTGGACAGCCAATGCATATGGTTTATACCCTTCTCCTTCTTAGTCAGGAAGGAATCCAGCTATTTTTAAGTCTGGATATGCATATGGCCAAATATGATGATATTCCTTGTGCAAAGGAAGAAAAGGAGAGACTTAAATTTTTCAACATGCTCTCCTTATTTCTGGCAGTTTTCCTTTCTCATTGTGCTTACTCACTCTTTCCCTGGAAGAATGAAGGGCCCTGCAGGAACTTCTGTTCTTGTAAAGCTTACTTTAACACCCACAAAGTCATAGAGTTTATTCATTCATGTAAATGGTTGTGAAGTGGACCAGCTGGGACAGCCAGCTTGCGTACACGCAGTGGTGCGCACCTCTCAGGTCGGCAACTCCTGCTTAGATGGAGCAATTGGAGGACAATGCATACAACAAGTAACAAATATTTGCACTGGACAGATTGCAAACAACCTTCAGACTCCTACTCACTCGCCCCAAGAATTAAGCAGTAATGAAAAGTGAAAGAATTCGTAATTCTCACAGTTGAACTTGAAGCTAACCTCTAAAAGAGAAAAAGTGGCTAAATCTTCTGCATAAATTATTACCAATTGTCCATCTAGCTTTTGTTAAAATAGGAACCGTGACAAAGACCTTGGAAACCATGATTCATGAATTTTCCAGGAGCAGCCAAGTGCATCATCCCCTGAAAAGCATATAAAGGAGGAAAGCTTACATTCGTCAAAAATTCTGGCCGTTAGCGTACACTTTTCTTACTTCTTTGTAGGAAAGTAATGGTAAAGCAGAAAGTATCTACACTGAGGAGATAGTGACAGTCAATCATCAAATGGCTGCCTCGGTTCTGTCAGTCTCATTACTGCAATATGACTTTGAGCACCCAAAGAAACCAGCGTGACAGTTTCAACATAACCTTTCCTTTAACAAGACATAATTGTACAATATGGAAATCCAGGCTTTGACTGCTCTTTTTTTTTTTTTGCTCTTTTTTTTTTTAAATAAAGTTGAAAAAGGGAAAGAGAGTGGAGATCATTTAGCTGCACCCAGGATACCCTTCCTGATACTTTTTAAATTCCTGAGAAATTTTTAGAACCAAATATGACCATGCAGAAAGGAGAGTACTAGCTGGCTATATTTCCCATTTCCCATTCTCAAACAAAACCACAGTGCTTCTAGGCCACCGATTTTAATTCAGATTCACTTGTTGCATTACCTCAGGGTGGGTTTTTTATGTTCATTAATCAAGTGCTTTCATACAGTGATACAGAGTTGTGGCTTTGTATTTGTCACAAGGCAGGTGGATTTACATCTCCACAGTTCTCCCTAGAGTTTGAAAAGACGACCATATGACACAAATAATGAAATTGCCTGTTGATAAAACCTAAAAACCTTAACTACTCTTATATTCTGGCACCAGCCAAATGGCATAGGCTAGATTAAAAAGAAGGTCACGTGATGACCTGCTTACAGAATCCGTGACTACTTCTGTTTGAACCACATGCCCATAGATTTCTCTTACAGGAAGGTCCTTCAGGCTGGGCCCTGTACAGATGATTTTGAAGCTTCTAAGAAATCTCAGGAAGCTTACGGCCACAGTGACACTGCTGAGAGTCCCCCTTAGAGATCCGTAATCACATTCCAAACTGCATTTGGTTTGTGCTTCCCCCCAGCAATTAATCTCTGGGTAACAACTTCTGCTCTAATTTCTAACTTCTAATGTTCCAGAGACTGAATATCTTTAGAACAGCTGTTCTTGTTTCATTTTACTACAGTGTGGTAACAGGTTTTAAATGCCATTATTATTTATAGGGAAATGACTTTAGATATTGTATCTAGCTATAAAAGTGCACTGATTTTGTCATTCTCTTCCTTCCACCAGCCCCCATTGTTTTGCAGGTAACTGTTAAGATATTTAACTTCCCACCCACACATTCTGCTCCACAGACCCTATAAATTAATGAACATCAGAAACTTTCCAGAACTGAGTGTGAGTTTTCTTTCCCAAGAATTCTTAAGCTAGCCTTGTATTTTATTTGCCTGTATTTCTAGGTAGCTACTTTAATCCATGCTACACATACTCAAACACACTAGGAACACTCTTCCAAATGAAATAAATTGGCAGCTGCTGTTTCTGCATTCAGGGCCTTAGTCTTTTTATGTACAGTTAAGACTGCTGTCTTAGCAGTTTTCAGGATGAGCAGCCGTTCACCTCCAGAGGCGATGAATGGACGTGCGCTGTGCTAGGTGCCTGTGCAGTGCGTCGGGGGTCGTGTCAGCGCTGTAATGTGTGCACAGATCAACTGCCAGGCAAGGCAGCTCTGCCAGGGTCTGTCTTTGGCATCCATTCCCGCTGCTCTGTATTTGTTCATGAGGCTGGAGCTCTCGTGCGTTGCTAAATCTTTTGCCAGATGGATGTGCAACAGCTCCGACAGATCCCAGGGCAGAGCTATTACCCAAACACTGGCAGAATCAGCGGCTTCTCCAGCGAGTGGCAAGGCTAATAAAACCAGCTGGCTGCGCAGAGCCCAGCAGAGCAGCAGCTTACGGGTTTATACACATCAGTTTGTTCTTCTGCAGTACAAGTCTTCCTATTACAGAAAGCTATCCTGATTATTTTATAAGAAATTAAGATACAGGCTATTCACATATCTCATCGTGATCCTTTACAGAGCAGAGTTTCTAAAAGTTCGTCCAGATCCGGGACAATATCTATGTGATTGCAAATCATTCCGCAGCTTTGTCAGCGAATATGCCTCTAAGCCACAGACAAATATAGCCAGGACAGAAATGAGGCATTTGACTAGCTGGAGCCCAGGGTGTCAGAACTGTATAACAGTCTATGAAATACTGCCAGAGCAGGCTTCTGAAAGACAAACAAAAATCGCATAGAGTAGTGAATAAAAAGAGTGGCAAAATTAACCTTTAAACACAGAACTGAGAAGCAGATACATGAGATATTATTAGCTGAGAAACAAAGTCCTCCAACAAGATTGGGTTTTAACCATGTCAGGCTTTTAATTATAGTACTGTGGAACAACAGCTATAAGAACAAATCCTGTCTCAGAAGTTACCCATTTTGAAATGTACCTCCTGAAGATCTTAGTGTATCAGTATCTTGCTTGGTATATATCCTGTTAATGGTATCTAGGTCTAATGTGAATCTGTCATAATGATCTTGAAAGATATCTACACAATACAATTATTACTGTGCCAGTCAAGAGTAGAAGTTTATTTAGGCTAAATCCATAAATGCAACTATGGTCGTTTCCGTACATTTAAAAAAAAAAATTGAAAAATTGTCATCCCCACATCATTGATGGTCTGCAAAACCATGGTAGGTGAACTGTAGCTGATTCAGAGAGTGATCTGAAAAAATAAGTCATTTACACAAACTACTGTATTTAGTACAATGTTAATGCCGGCAGACAATATTGCCTGAGAACAGAAAATTTGGGAACCACTGTTTGGGGTGTAAAACTCCAAGACTGAAAAAAACCACCTTTTCTAAATGAATAAGGTTTAACTCTAACTAGATTTTTAGTTCTGAAGTTAGCCTGACTTGGAGAAGTAAGCTGGTTGAGGTGACCTCCAGACGTCCCTTCCAAATGAAATCTTTCCGTGGTTTGATCCTGTGAATGATCCTGTGAATGCTGCAGCTCTACCATATAGTCTGGCAAACACAGTGGAGACACGAGAATATGACTGAAGGCCAGGTATGTTAGATGCCAAAATAACTGCTGCGTAGCTTTGGAAAATGAAACTTAGAATGATTCTTGCAGCTGTTTCCAAGGTATGCCTACCATTAAAAACTAAAAACCTCAAACTTACCTAGCTGTGTGTATGCACCCAGACCATTCCTGCTCTCGCCTGGTCACTGTCACTTCTATTCTGTACGAGTGGCAGTGGGACCCTGCTCTGATCCCAAAGACTGCCCCGCAGAGAAAAAAACATCAGCATCTGCACACAGTTCCAGGAGGCTAAAAAAAGTTCCTTGGGGAACCTGGCATAATGCGTGGATTGCTAACTAGATCCCTTTATGCAACTTTTTTTTTTCATTAATTGAGAAGTTTGAAAGGGACTAACTTGAATATATTTCTCAAAATTTATTAATTGGAATGCTTTTAGTTTTCTTCACGGTCCTTTTCAAACTTGCAGATCCTTATGGGAGTTACCTTTGTTTGCATGTTTTCAAGCATGATCTCAAGAGATTTGTATTTGGATGCTGCAATCAACCATTGGACAAATTATGTAGCTTTAAGGGTCTGGTCAGTTTCTACTGAAAATTCTTCAAAACTGAATTTTTTTCACACAAGTGGATGTACCTGAAGGGAAAGGATTGAAGCCCAGGATCCTCTGGGTCCCTCATAGAACCTCCTGGCACAGAGCATGCAGATCTACAACGTGGCTGCAGCCTATGTCTTATAACTCTTCTTACATGAGGGCAGTGACCATTCCTGAACATCATGCGCCTTGAGCATCCCAACCTGGCTGCCACTTGTTCTTCCATTAAAAACTAAAGTGTTCTGTCTGTTATGTTTGAACACATGTAACTTCGCAACCCTTTTTTTTTTTTCATATTTAATTCCTGTTCTTTAATGGATTCAGATAAACATCTTTTACATGGATCTCATTGGATTGTTATTTACTCCTCTTGTAGTTCTCAGCACATTTCTAGAATTAAAAAGAAAAGAGGTTACCTCTGAAGTGATTGTAATCTCAAATAATCTGAACTGGTGATCGTCTCAGCTGTAATTATTCACATCTGATGCTCATACCCCACTATTCAGGTAAAAGGATATTCTTGTGAGACAGGCATTTCTAAATATATTGTATTCTTTCAAACCAGTAATGGGAAACACCAACGTTTTAATTTTTTTTTCTGTTACTTTTAGCTGATCTCTATAGCTTCTCTGTTTTGCAGTAATTTAGCTCCTTTTTTTCTTTCTTTTACCTTTATTCTTTTCAGGGGTAAGAATATTGCTGTTATTACTATTTTTTCATTGCTCTCCAAGGCTAAAATGCGTACCCAGGTTTCATTGATACTATAGCCTTCGTTGATACTGTTTTTACTTGTTGAATTATGTTTTATGTCTTAAAAAAAAAAGACATGCTCTAACTGACCTGGAAAATAGACACCTCCCGCAGTAATTCCTAGATGTCACTCGGTAACCTGGATTTCCTCATTCTGAAATTCTGTCTGCCCTCCCAAACCATTAATCATCACCCAAAGAGCAGGACTCAGAGATTCTAGAATTATCAACTCATAGAATGGTTTGGGTTGGAAGGCACCTGAAAGATCATCCAGTTCCAAACCCTGCCATGGACAGAGACACCCTCCACTAGACCAGGTTGCTCCAAGGCCCATCCAACCTGGCCTTGAACAGTTCTAAGGAGGGGGCATCCACAAGCTCTCTGGCCAACCTGTTCCACTGCTTCATCGCTCTTGTCCAAAAAATTTCTTCCTTATATCTAATCTAAATCCACCCTCTTTCAGTCTTAAACCATTAATCCTTGTCTTATCACTACATGCCCTTGTAAAAAGATCAAGTGATGCCAGAGGGTTCAAGAAGAGAGATGCAGTGCTGTAGACACTGGTGGCCCTAGCTGTACAGATACAGACACCATTGGTTCTTCCACCCATTATGTTTCCAAATAATACTGACAGTACCCATTGGTTTTGCTCCTGTCTCTGGTAAAATCAGAACAATCATTTTACAGGATGGATTATTTTCCCACAGAAATAAAACGGGCAGATGGGGAATAAAAATACGCTGGTTTTCAAAGGAAGAAAATTATTCAATCAAGTGTGTAGCTCTTGGCCCTTCATTTGGTCATCTGCCACTCAGGAAAGTCAAAGTTGTTAAGCAGCACCAAAGGATTCATGTTCAGCGGGAACCTTTTGACTTTGTAGCCTCTTGATTCACGCTGACATTGCACTTCTGTCACTCTCAAAGGCGTGAGCTATATAAGAATTTGCTGTCTGACAGTAGCATCTCTTAGATGAAAGGGCCCCATGTTAAGCTTTAAAATGTCAGTCTCAGTAGCCCGTGTTTCCTGGTGGCTGATAGGATTCCAAGTGGCATTGAAAGCAATTGCTAAAACCCTTCCTCTCAACTAAGAGCAAGACTAGCATGGTTTCCTCCTCCCTGACAGTGCCCTTATTTGCTCACCAAGCGTGGGCGGGAGCTGGGCTTTCTGTGGACAGAGTACGGAAATGCATTCCCACTGAAAAAAGTAGGGAGCAAGAAAAGAACTTAGCCTGAATCACAGTTCATTTTCTGACCGGCTCCTGGGGCAGTGCTCACACATGCTACCCTTTATTTAAGAGAAACTTCAGTGTTACATGTTAGTCCTTCATTCAGAATGGCAAGATCACAGCCAAAAGCAGTATGAGATAATAACAGGTATCACACACTGCTTGTGGTTTCGTAGTATCCAAACTCTGCCAGACTAGCTGGATTATGGGCAGTTTTAAGTTAATAAAACCAATTTGTTTAAAAAGAAATTACCCATTTGGCTCTTGTTGATCATCCAGTTGGTCTTATTTTTCCAAGAGGCAGAACACATCTGCATCCAATTAGTATATTAGTTGGAGCGCCTCTGCACTGCTACGTTACAGTTCCTGTGCATGGCTTGAAAAAGTATGTAGGATGTAAACTCTTCTCTCATCCTGCTGCAAATCAGGAAAGGCTTTAACGGAGCCACAGAACCCAGGGGGTGAGGAGAGAAACAGGGGAAGGAGCAGGGCAGTGAATGCTGACAACACTCAGCCAAGCTCCTGGAGCTCAATAAGTTTTTTGTGTATTGAAGGTAGATCTTACACTTCATTTCTGACATATTGAAAAGAAAATCTCTATTTATTTTAATGAAAGTTATTTTAGACTTCGCATGATCATAAACAGAGCACTGTTAGTAGCAGAGAACAGTACATTAGTGGCTCTGTGCTTGTGTCTGCCTTGTCTTTGTCCCTCCTAATCCTGCTGTGGTAATCAGAGACACATAAATATCAGTTAAAGATATAATTAATACAATTAAACCAATGCAACAGGCTACGTCGATGATGGTTGTATTTAACTCTCTTCTTTATTGTATAAGCGCTCTCTCTCTTTCCAAAGGCCATGGCCAGCCTGTGAGCAGTCGCTGCAACGGCCCCGGGCTGAAGGTGGAGTTTAGCGGGAGTCAGACCAAGGGATAACCGCACTAAGGGATGAGCAGCATAACAGCAACGGAAGTTAAGAGAGTTACAGGATGAGGTACGCTTCACGCTTCGGAGCGTGTCTGAAATGGAGGAGGTTGAAACGCTAGCCCCCGGGGGTTTGGCAGGGGACGAGAAAGAGCTGGAGAGGGGAGCAGCTTCCTTGAGTCGGGTGGCTCTGCCGAGCACGGTGGATGAACTGCCTTCCTCTGCCCAGTGGACAGCACTAAGCTACGGGCTCTGCTTTTCACAGGGCGCATAAAGAGTCTGGCAGAGCCGGCTGTGTGAGCGAACCTGCCTTTAGGTGGGCGAGGCCTGGGTTCTCCCCGGACTGGGTGGGGACTTGACAGAAATGCCGTCCCCTCATCCTGCTTCCCTCCTCTGGCCTCTCAGTTTGGTGACTCCCCTCCAATGTCCCTCTCTGGCACATAGCCCTCCCTGCCCTAAGATAGGTCACTGTATAGAGAGCAGAGTTCTGCTGCTGCCTGACAGGCACTGAACCTCCACGTGTGCTCTGGGAAGGGGGCGAGGGTTGTAGCCATCCTGTCTCCTGGGTTCTAACCGAGTTTTTGTGTTAGGCATTGAGGTCTTACTCAATGCATAACACCTAAAACTCACATGCTGAATAAAGCATCTATCAGACTCCTGAGTTCTCAGTGATTGTTGAATGACGTGCTTTGTCAGGAATAACAGACACTGGGAGTACGTCCCAAATAGTTGAGACTTCTAGGAATGTAGAGATCAAAACACTTGAACAGATTCATACTCTGATTGTGTGATCTGGATGCACAAGCAAAAGAGAAGTCCCAGGAGGTAGTGATGTTTCTGACAACCGCTGGTGCTACAAAACGTTGGAAAAATTCAGATGCTTACGCATAGGTACTTTGTGACGTTTTAGACACTGTAGGGTATCCAAGAGTGATCATTCCACACTGAATCATTCCCTTGGTATTTTCAATATATGTCAATTAATATTGGTGAAGGAGGCCAAGAATGAAGTTGCCAGTAAAGTTATAAGCACAGTGCAGCTGAGCCATACAACATGGAAGAAAAATACCTACCTTGCTTTACATACCCGATCTAGCTCCTTTTAGAAGTTATCACTGAAACCAGAAGAGTAATTCTTTCTTCAAGCCCAGAGACGAAGGATGTAAGAGCATCTGCTTTCCACAGACGAACCACAGAAAAAGTAGATTTACCTGCTGCTTCATGGAAGACCAAGAGAAACATCAGGATGCACATAGCAGCATGGGGCAGCAGAAAGATAAAGAGCAAGTATTTTTGGAAGGAGGTGGTGACCTTCTTCCAGTGGCACTTTCCAGTGCAGACAGGCTCACAATAACAGACTTAGGTTAAAAAGTCCGACTTTTAGATGGCTGATGATACACAGGAACTCTCCCACTGAAAGAGCACCACTGCACTTTAAATTACAGGTATCAGAGGCGCTACACATTTTAAGCATTGTTCATTGTTTTCCTTTCTCTACTTGAAAGAAGATGTTGTGAAAGGCTATAACTTTGAAGGGCTCCGGCGTTGGGCAGCTGGACCAGCTGTGCTCCGCGGAGGCTCATGTTCTCCGGGGCTGGCTGCCTGGAAAGCCGCCACTGCAGGAAGCCGATCTCCATCAGGCTCCTCGCCTCTGAACGGTTACTGAACACGAAAAATGCAACTGAAATCTTGTTCCTTTTGGTTAGATGAATTTCCTGATAGGTGTCAGGAAATGTCTGAAATGTAAAGTAAACTGTTGTCCTTTCTTTTCTTATAGTTTTCATAACGGACTGTAGCGGACAAGGGTATTTAAATATTTTTGCAATTACTTTCTTTTCTTTCTTTCAGTTCCCACAGGTATTCACATAGAAATAGAGCCAAAAATTCATTTGAACAAGTCTTCCTGTTCTTTACATGCCACCTGACATGCATTAAATTGTGCAAAGTAGCTCATGTTTAATTCCCTATCTAACCGAATTGTGGTAAGTGTTGGGTCGTGCACGCCAGAGTCTATTAAATGTGGTGGTTTGTTTCTTCCTAAATTAAGACAGTCTGGGAAGGCTGAATACAGGAAAAGCAAACTGATTCTCCTGAGCCGCTCTAGGCATTTCCAAAGAAATCCACCTAACCCATTTAGTAAGATGGGAAAGAAAGAACATTGAAAATAAAAAGCCAATAAAGGAACATATCAACTGCTAGATAAAAGTAGCACCTGCCTCAATCAGCAGCTATTTGTTTGACATGAGAAATGGATGGAGCAAAAGCCAAAAGGAGAAATTTTCCAAGGCTAAAATACAATTATTCGCTCAGTTTTTACTGTAAGAAAATGAAGATTTGGCACATGCACTCCAATTGTGCCTATACATATCTTGCCCAGAGTGGACAAGATGCAGGCCAAGGCAAGAGAGAAGGATAGGGATGGCATGAGCCATGATACTGAATCACAACGGGTGTTGTTGCACTGTTTCACAGCCTTTTCTGAAGATCTTTGGTTTCTCCAGTCCTAAGAGGGTGAAATACCTACTGGAAGGTCTAGCCTAGCTGTTCTTGGGGCAGAGACCTCGACGAGGGTGGTGGCTCCCTCTCTGCCCACTCAGGAGATGACAAGGAATAATAGACAGTAATAGGATTATAGCCAGGTCCCTTGTGATGAAATTTTTAGCAATCTCTAAGAGACGTAGAGTACAAAGAATACAAATATCGTCTGTACCTTTCTGTGCCTTGGTGGCTCCTTCTCCAGTAACTGAAGGAGAAATAAATGTGCAGAAGGACCATTATTCCATATCTACAGGCCTCTTGTACAGAAGCACGATGATTCCATCAAATTCCAAGATTATCTCCTGAATCTATATAAAATCTGTCTTGCTCTTATTAATAAAACACGTTTCACAAAAATAAATAACAAACTAATAAATAAAACCAAAATTATCATTCAGAATTTTATTTTATTTTAGAAAACTTTATTCTCTATTCTTCCTTCTTAATCATAGGAGACTTCATTGTGTTTTTAAAAACTGTCTGGCAGGACATTAATAGAAAATTGTAGTTTACAGTTCTACATTTAAAATTTAATATCTTAAAATTATACCATCTTTTTGCTGTTGAATCCTTCCTAACTTCAGAGGAATCCATCTAATGAGAAAAAATGGTTTTAATTAGTTTCAATAGCACTGGAATTTGTACATAGCTTTATTAATATATATGGAGATTGTATTGAAATTCCCTGGGCATGAAAGTAAAATTGTGACGTACAAACCAGAGGTTAAAAATAAGTTAAAAGTGCCCATGTAGAGGACTAATTTGCTTTCTGTTAGCACCAGTGATTCTTCAAATATAAGCATTTTCCTATTAGTTGAACCAGCTGAAAAATGCATGAAATTAAAGGGCAAGATAACATATTGATTTTCTTGTCCAGTGATCCTCTGAAGGAAAAATTATTATGATAACCCAGCATTGACCAAAACACTTACCCTCAGTGTGGGGGTGGGGAGTGGGGAAAGGCAAATCCAGGTTTTCACAGTATCTAGGAAAGAAAGGTCTGTTTGACCAGGTCAAATAACCTTCTTGATATCTAAGAAGCAGATTAGTGACTTTAACTGCATCAAGGTGGACAAGTGGATTTCATTACATTTTGCTTTCATCATTATCAGAAAAGTTTCACCCTGTAATAAAAACACTCTGATCTCATTTTATTATTTCCAGGAGCTACTCCTTTTCTAGTGGCCAAATTTAGGAACAGAATTTGAAATCTCCTTTTAAGTGAAAAAATTGGCTAGCATGTCTAGCTGAACAAAATGTTTGTAATGTTCATATATATACTGGGCTGCCTGGCTGCTCTCTAGAAAATGTGCTCATGATTTGGCTGTTTTCTCTTTACCTAGAGATGCTCTGAGTGGTGTAACATTCTTACATTCTGAAGAAAGGATCTGTAGGAGTTGAAATGAATGTAAGATGGCTTTGAAGGCTGTTCTAGTTTTTAATCATGGAGCATATTGTTCAAAATATGGAACCTTATTTAAAAAAACACACCAAAACCAAAATCCAAACAACAAAAACAAAACACAACCCCCAAAAAAACAAACGACCAACCCAAAACAACCCACTCTTAATCTGAAACGATCAGTGTTTATTTTCTTTCCTGGTTATTACTATATCTGATGGTGGATCATCCAAGCAGGCCATGCATACAGGTCTGCTCTTTAGCAGGGTGGTTGCAATTATTGTTGTGGTTGTCATTATTGTGTTATTGTTGTTATCAGCAGGGATTATAATCCAAGGTTCCCTAACAAATGCAAGCACTAGGGAAGCTTACAGTTATTTGTACATTTCCTGAATTTACTATTGTTCAACACAAAAGAGAACTAAACAAACTTCTAGTAATTACAGCAGTTTCTTAGAAGACAAAAAATGTGGCTTAAAGTCACTGTTCTGCAGAAGACTTGAATGTGAGTCTCCGGGTAGATGTTTTAAACACTGAGGCGGGGGGAGCCAGTCCACCTCCTCCTTCTTTCAGTGCTAAGCATGACTAAAAAAGTCTAGCTGCTTATTGCCAAAGGCTCTGAAACTAGACTCTCTTGTTGCTCAGGAAAGTTGTCAAAGTATATTTTAGATTTGTTTTAATGGAAAGAAGGTTAAAATCATAAAAATCCCTAGAGATGACCAAAGCCGCCTGTCCAGCTTCTGGAATATTACAGACTGCACTAGCTGGGCAAGTGGATGGCTTAGCTCTGATGGTTTGCAGCAACATCAGGAATTTCACATAAAGTAGCTTGTACATACAGATGTAGATATGTATGTATACATGTATATATCTTCTATATCCACATATACACGTAGTTATCATAGAAACATAGAATCATAGAATGGCTTCGGTTGGAAGAGACCTTAAAAGACCATCTGGTTCCAAACCCCCTGCCAAAGGCAGGAATGCCACCCACTAGATCAGGCTGGCCAGTGCCCCATCCAACATGGTCTTGGACACTGCCAGAGATGGGACATCCACAACTTCTCTGGGCAAGGTGTTCCAGTGCCTCACCACTCTCACAGTGAAGAATTTCTTCCTAATGTCTAATCTAAATCTATCCTCTTTTAGTTTAAACCCATTGTCCCTTGTCCTATCATTATATACCCAAGCAAAGAGTCTCTCTCCATCCTTTTTATAAGACCCCTTTAAGTACTGAAAGGCCTCAATGAGGTCTCCCTGGAGCCTTCTTTTCTCCAGGTTGAACATCCCTGGCTCTCTCAGCCTTTCTTCATAGGAGAGGTGCTCCAGCCCTCTGATCATCTTCGTGGCCCTCCTCTGGACTCACTCTAACAGGTCCACATATCTCTTTTGCTGGAGGACCCAAAGCTGGATGCAGTACTCCAGGAGGACAGAGTAGAGGGGGACAATCGCCTCCCTCAACCTGCTGTTCATGACTCTTTTGATGCAGCCCAGGACACAGTTGGCCTTCCAGGCTACAGTCACACACTGCTGTCTCATGTTGAGCCTTTCGTCCACCAGAACCTCCAGTTCTCTCTCCGCCGGGCTGCTCTCAATGTGTTTTTCTCCCAGTCTGTACTCATGTCTGGGATTGCCCTGACGCAGGTGCAGCACCCTGCACTTGGACTTGTTGTACCTCGTTCGGTTCGCATGGACCCACTTCTCAAGCCTGTCCAGGTCCCTCTGAATGGCATCCCTTCCTTCTTTTGTGTCAACAGCACCACTCAGCTTGGTGTCATCTGCAAACTTGCTGAAGGTGCACTTGATGCCATCGTCTATGTCATTGATAAAGATATTGAAAAGCAGCGGCCCCAAGACAGACCCCTGAGGGACACCTCTCATTACTGGCCTCCACCTGGACATAGAACCATTGAACCATTTATGTATCAGAGGAGGAAACATTACTGAGCTCCGATAATCTGGCTGGAGAGCAACCCTGCAATGTGCAGGTGTATTCTGTGCCTGATCTAGATACACAGTGTTCAAGCTCACTTACCAGGAATGCTGTAACTATGCACCTCAGTTCAGAGTGGGACAGGGATAAGGTCCATCCTAAGAATCCTATGAAATCCTAGATATTCTTGCCCATGGCAAGGGGGTTAGATGAGATGATCTTCAAAGTCCCTTCCAATCCAAGCCATTCTATGATTGATTCTATTACCCCTGCATTATGCAGCCTGAAATGTGAGAGTCAGGGCTAAGACAGAAAAATGGAGAAAGTTTGCATTTGCTGCCAAGTTGTTAGATCAGTTGCCCGGATTTGGTGCATGCTTGGTTCAAGCATCTTCTTCCTATATTGGATGTGATGGTGCTGTGACGCTGCCTGATGCAGAATTCCATAGCTTAATGTCAAGGCATCTACTCCCTGTAATCCTGGCTTCACATGTGGAACGTTTCCACATTTGTGGAAATGTGGAGCACATTTTCATTTTCAGCTCTCTCTTCCCTTTCTGACACAGCCAGTTCTCCCAAATGGATTAAATCTGGGTTGTCAGTTCCTCACGGGGCACACACTCTTCTCATATCAGGAATCAGAGTTTCAAACTTGGGCTGGGGACGCCAGCAGGCAGCGATTTTGCCCATGGCAAGATAGAAGTGAAATTCTCTTTGTGGATCCAAATGAAGATTTTCAAAGGTGAAAATGTCAATTCCTTATCTAACTCCAATAGAAAATCTGCCTTTGAGATCCCCTGTTATGAAACATTTTCCATTAAAAAAATTAAAATACCACATAAAAATTTTTTATTCCTAGTAGTAGCTTTCATATACTAAATATGTTTCTAGGCACTTTAGTCAGTGGGGAACTATTGCCAGTGGTCTTATAAGATTTAATAAAAGTGACTAACAAGACCAGGGCAGAGGGTTCCTAAACATCTTTAATCTTCTGCATAAGTTTACAGGATGCCAGCACTGAGGTTCTAACAGTGAGGACCATCGTCAGACTGAGAGAAGAGTTTAACAGCATATAGATGGTTCATCACAGTTGCACAGTCTGGTTTATATCCTATTGATAGAAGTTTTTTAGTATTCTGAAGTGCTGATATATAATGTAACTGTGTAATCGCTGAATATACCAGCAATTCTACACTCATTTTCCTGAATTTCAATATTTCAGCAGCATTTCAGCTGGTATTTTCTGAACAGTGTTATATGCACTGTAAACCACAAGTGTTCTATAATGTTATGATCTATATGGGAAATGTTAGTCCTTACATGTCCATATACACACTTAATAACCTATGTCCTTGCATGTATTTGAGTTTTGCTGCAGAAAACATTTTGTCTCTGACTAAACAAGTCAGGGTGTTAGCATAGTGCTTATAGTTTCAGATGCCATTACAGTCAATTTTCCAAAAGAGGATGAAGTCCCAAAAGATGCTGCCAGTTTCAGGATTATATTTTTGTGCTGCTTGGATATTGCTTTGCAGGATAATGACTGTTGCTAATAACAAACCAATGTTTCTTCTAAGCCTTTAGTGATTCTTCAAATGCATTGAGTAAGAAGCCTGGGGAGCACATTTGCCATTTTTAAGGCTGCTATATAAAATCAAAACTTTTGTGGTGATAGTTCTTTCTTTTCTTACATATTCTTATTTCCAAAATGATTTAAAAAGCACCTTGTAACTCTTCACATGCACTCACTAATACCTAAAGTACTCGACCAACTCCTAAATCCCTCATGTTTATAATTATCCCTTCCATGACTTGCTTCATCTCAAGAAGGGAGACGTACAAAAAAGGACATCATCTGTCATTCATCTGTCAGTGTAAACTGCATGTATGCACCATAGCAAGGAACTATTGAATGTATTAAACAGTGCAATCTTCAGAAGTGGCCAACAGAGTCATCCTGACAACAAAATCCTGGAATTGGCATGTTACACTAAGGGATCTTCTACAGGAAAAGTTTCTGCTTTGAATACCCTGCAGAGATTTTTCCATCCTGTAATCCACAACAAATGGTGTTACTTAGGTGCTTATGTCTTTGTGCCTTCTGCTCTTGCCTTCGTATTACTGACCTGGGAAGCAGTTACCCTTTCCCAGGCCAATGGCTAACAGCCAGTTCCTCATTCAGACTGTCTGGTGCTTTCTGATCTGTTGTTATCCTCTAGTGCTGATTTGCATTTGGTTTTGAGGTAAGCCTCGTGTCTTTATCGGTTATATATTGGCATTAGGATCCAATCCTAAAGGAATTATGAAGTTTAGTGACAGATTTGGGATTCTGCTTAAATTCTTCCCTAACTTTAAGCTCATTTGTTCCAAGCATTCAAATGCTTAGGAGCAGACATATGTTCAAGAACTGTACTGATTCTTGGTGATAAAGCCTACGACACTTAGCAGCTAAGTTGACTCCAGGAGCTTAGCTTCACCAGGACTGTGGAAAAGAGCTCTAGAACAACAGTGTCAGATTTCTATTCTGGATTCTGCCCAGTTACCATGGATAAAGCGTGACAGCTCTGTTTCCTCATCCTTTAAGAAGAGCTAAGATTGTATATACATATATATATATATAATGTGTAGTACGTTATTTAGTATTTGTAATTAAATCAATATCACATTTGATTAATCCTCTATTGTATTGAGCAGAAGCAAATCCGAAGTACAGACTGCTGAGACTAAACCAAGTTGTTCCTTTCTTTAATTTATCATCTATTATTGACAAAATATAGTTGTTGTATACTAAAGTAAAGATTATCTGTGGATGATAAAGAACATTACAGTTATGGATAATAATTAGAATTGACATCTTGCTGTTCAAGCTGGCAGCAGCAATTTGAAGTGCAGTTATCGGTAAGGAATTCAGCAGCAAGGAATGGATTCATCCACTTATAAATACTTGAGGCCATGAAATACTTCAGTCACTCTTGAGTCAGATACTAAATCTTGGAACGTTATCTTTACACGTTACAGACAAAGTCAAAGTGGAAGCTGATGCCACTCTGCTAGATAAATGATATGAAATTTCATTCATATTATTTTATGTAGTGAGATTTGGTTTCAGGAATCTAATTTAAAGAGAAGTGGACATTTGAAATGTGCCCTTCTTTACCACCCTTCTTACTATAATTGCTGTAGATTGAATTAGAGCTCCAATCTTATCAAAAGACTCACAGCAGCTCCTGTTGGGATATGAACAGTGAACAAAGTTACTACAGAATCATTGCATCTTGGCAGGAATATTAAAAATAAACCTGTTCTTTCTGTCACGTGTGACCTTGGTATTGAACAATGAAACTGTGCTAAGTGACTGACCAGAATATCAGTGTGCTATCTCTTGGCAATACGAAACGGACAGAAAAATATTTCTGTCTGTGTATAAAGTGTTTTTTTAACTACTTCTGAATCAGACATGTAATATTTGTGCCAGAAGGTATGTCAGCACGGATATGGCTGACAATGAAAATGCATTGCTAATAATTGTATGATGCTGGCCAAAATACTATTTAGAGGAGACAGAAGCGAAGGGAATGCTGTTTAAGAAAAGCTTTAGAATAGAATAGAATAGAATAGAATCATTAAGGTTGGAAGAGACCTCAAGGATCACCTAGTCCAACCGACACCGCCCACACACCTATTAACCACTAAACCATGTCCTTCAGTGCTGCATTTAACCTTTCCTTAAACACCCCCAGGGACAGTGACTCCACCACCTCCCTGTTCCAATGCCTGACCACCCTTTCCAAGAAGAAATTTCTCCTCATCTCCAATCTGAACCTCCCCTGGAGCAACTTGCAGCCATTTCCCCTTGTCCTGTCACTAGTTATCTGCGAGATGAGGC
>VWZZ01000666.1:53578-87345 GCA_013399095.1 Psophia crepitans
ACACTTCCCCCCAGCTTGGTGTCGTCTGCAAACTTACTGAGGGTGCACTCAATTCCCTCATCCAAATCATCTACAAAGATGTTGAAGAGGATGGGCCCCAACACCGACCCCTGGGGAACACCACTCACAACCGGTCGCCAGTTGGATTTGACTCTATTCACCACCACTCTCTGGGCCTGGCCATCCAGCCAATTATGAACCCAGCGAAGAGTGTACCTGTCCAGGCCATGGGCCGCCAGCTTCTCCAGGAGAATGTTTTGGGAGACCGTGTCAAAGGCTTTGCTGAAGTCTAGGTAGACTACATCAACAGCCTTTCCCTCATCCACCAGGCGGGTCACCTGGTCATAGAAAGAGATGAGGTTGGTCAGGCAGGACTTGCCTTTCACAAACCCATGCTGGCTGGGCCTGATCCCCCGGTTGTCACGGACATGGCACGTGATTGTCCTCAAGATGACAATCTGCTAACTGCTAGAACAAGACCCAACTTCAGAAAAAAATTGGAACATGTTTCTTGTCATGATCACAAATACTGACAAAGGGGAAGAAAGTGGCACTGCGTAGTATTCAGGGTACATATTGGGCTTGGTTTCATGTAAAAAAAGACCACATTAGGGTGGTATTAACAGTGAGAGGAAAATGAACTCTCTTTATTGTTCCAAATGTTGTTGTTGGGTCACTCTCCCACATTGTATACTGTGTTATTTTCTTCCTCTTTGATCTTGATTCAGCTTCTATTAAAGATAACGCAAACCAATGAAGACTGGATCAGGCCAGGGTGGATAGCAGGGTGTTATTAGCACCAAATTTCCTCCTTCATTTGCAGCTCCCATCATTTGTATACTGAATGTTTCCTTGTCGCTTTGTAATTTGAGGGCACCCATCTGTTAATTTGCTCCCCAGATGCTGTTTCAGGATGTTATTGCTGTTGCATGCAGTCTATCATTTCAGAGATGCTCAGACTTCATTTTGGCATCTAAGGAGCTGGAGGAGCTTCTGGAAGCTGTGGAGGTTCGCAAACAGAAGAGAGCCTGAGGGCAGGGAGTGTGGTTTCTGGGCAAGCCGGAGGCAGTCAAAGGATGTGGTTTTGTGGATGGAAAAGAAGCTGGATGGAGCTCAGGAGATGGCCCTTCATAAAGAGCTCTGACAAAACCCAGAGCCACGGCTATTGATAGTGCTCTAGTTTTGATGCTGTTGCAAACTTAGGCATAGTGCTGCTGGTTTTGTACCAAAGGAATTGCTCAGTAAAAAAGGAAGAAGTAGTAGCAGAGGGATCCTTTCATGAAATAATGAATAGAATAAGTTGGCCCAAAATATTTCTGAAAAAACTCAGGCTTTCAGGAATTGCAGAAAGCTTAACAAAAACACTGCTTGAAATTTGTGTTGCAATAGAAGCATCGAGTAAAATGAATCCTACACAGAAATGGTGATAAAACTTAGAAAAAAAATCCTACAGATGTGTAAAAAATGCTGTAGCAAAAGCGAGCTAGCTCTGTCAACAATAGGCTAGGTTTCCTGAGCCTGGGCTCAGGCAATAAACATACACTTTTTTCCTCCTTTTTATATACTAAAGCTGCCTAGCTATCTTTAAAATCTGTTTTAAATCTTCAGTTTAAACAATACAGCAATGTATTTTCTTCAGAGAAGACATGACACTTAAAAAAGAAATGAAAGCAGTAAAAAATGAACAGCATTTGTAAAGTCCGCCCTCGGTCATTCGCATTAAATCGCATGTATGTGTATTAGAATCAATTAAATGCAGGCATGCCTTCCTTCCAACACAGAAAAGAATTAGGTAATATATTAAAAGTAGATAACCTTGTTTGCCTCCCACTCAACCTTTCTTCATCATTCTTAATAGCAAACATCTAGCTATTGATTAGTTCATTTTAAATGCTACTAAGGTAAATGCCACACTGCTTTGAACTGATGAAAGTATTGAAGAGAGACGAATCATAGTAACTGTGGCGTGTTGAGGAATGCAGATCACAAGAACTGAATAAAAAAAAAATGTCTAATGTAACCTTTCCTTTCATCTAAAATCTTACAAAAGAAAGAAAACGCATGTCCGAGAAATTTAACTTAACTCAAGGCAGATCCCTCTCATCTCCTTCGTTCTGTCTTTGTAGTAAGGACTGCAACTTCATTCTGAATCAATACATTTTCTCAGGCAACATGATTCCATCATAAATCATCATTTGCACAACATGTTTCTGCTAATAAATCTGCAGCTAGAAGGGATAAAGAGGAAACTGGTTAACAACAAACTGTGGTGTTAAACTAGGGCAGAAACAATATAAAACACAAGGTTGTTATTGACACCTGTATCTACAATATGATCTCTATCTATGTTGTGGAATTAAGTGTATTTTCTCCTGCAAATAGCTGTCTATAAAGTTCAAGTTGATGCTCAAGACAATGAAAATGCTGAACCCAAACTATTCATGAAGATATGAGGTTTAATGTGTATAATTTAGCTGCAAACCTGGCCAACTGCATTTCGAGCAGATTTTTCAACAGCTTCTCATAGCAAGGCAAAATTTGACACAAATACATATTTTGTGGCTTGGATGTAAACCTAAGAACTGATTACCCAATAGACTAAAAATTTCCTTTGAAACCTCAAATGCATGCTCAAAATAATCAGTTAAAAAGCTAAACGCACCAATCCGGGTGAAAAAAAAGAAAAAAAAAAAAAAGGCTGATGATGGTATAAGTTATTGATAGTCCATGGAAACTGGAAGTTTGGAGGTTATACATTTCTACCTGGGGCAGAAGCAGTGTTTTTAAATGTTTACATCTTGATAATTCCCCCCCTCCCAGATTAGGAATCTAAAATAAAATTGGCAAATCCTAACTTAAGAAAAGGTTTTTGAAAACACAACTGAAATTTATATTCCGCTGGCTTTTAATGACAGTGGAATTCCAAATTGCTGGCAAGAACACGTAGAAATTTGTGCCATCGGACAGGATGGCTCAGAAACCCAGAAGATGGAAAGAGGTAGGCACAAGTCCTCAGACTACACTAACTTCTCTTTTTGCCTTTGAAAACCTGCCTTGTGGGCTAATATGTCCCAAACGACTTTGCTCCATGCCTGCTCTCGAAAATAAATTCCCCTTCTGACACCTTCCTTCCTGATCATTGCCACCCTCACACACTTTTCTGCTTCCAGAACTGTGAGCAAAATTATGCATCAACATGTATTCCAAAGCAGAAAATGTGACTTCTAAATAAATGGGTCCATTTTCCAATAAGTTCAGCATCATTCAACCCTAAATTAGTAGAGGCATTTCTTGCTTATTAATCTGAATAAAGACTTGAGAGATTGTGTTTTATTTAAATTTTGGAAAAAGTCTGGTGTCTAGTTCTTCCGATCTGTCGGTTATAAACCAGCGCACGTTATAAAGTGGGTGTTGCCTAAGAAGAGACCGGATTCTGCCAAATTCATCCATGCAGGGGAATGGTATTGCAAGCAAACAGAATGTATTCAGTTTTCCTCATTAAGACTTCAGCGAACAGAGCTCCTGGATTTATTTATTAGTGTTAACATATGCATTCAGCACGTTTCTGGTTTGTTCAAACATTAGGGAAACTCTGATACTTCTGTGGCTACTGTCACTGTGTCTGCCTGAAAAATCTCTGCGTCAAGGAAATTCTGTGCAGCCCCTACGAACTGTTTTTTTCTCCTTATTCAGGAACCGAACAACAGAAGTCCAGTCCTGGGCCAAATATTGTCTTCACTTGATAAATTTGTTAATCACCCCTCACATCTTGTTGATTCAGTGTCAGTCAAAGGCAATACTACTGCTCACATACTTACAGCCGAATCGTAGCTCTAAGCGTATGCGTAAGTGCTTTTTGGGATCGGTGCCAGGGTTGCTTGGGTCCTTGCCACGTCAGGCCCCATGTGAATACATTTTTCTCATGTGAGCCGTATTTTCAGGATCAGACTTGCATCTTTCGGCGCACTAATAGCTATGCACCTCACAGCACAGGTGAGTAGGAGTGAGCACCTTTGGCTTCTTCCTGTGCACAATGTTGAGACAGGACCTACAGATATTTTAGGATTCAAAGATCGGTAAGACTGGAGGAACTATTCCCAAGTGAATACAACTGTCTACATTACCACTAAATATCCCACAGACAGAAGAAAATGTATTTGAGCACTCAGAAGAAGAAGATAGACATAGAGATATTAAAATGAAGGAAAACGGGCAAAAAGTACTTTGATGAATAATTTAAAAATTGTCTGGGTAACAAAATTTATTAGGCTGATATCAGGTTAAATCTTATTCCTAAACTTAGACTATCCTACTGTGTCTGTTTTGGCAGTAAATTACAAATTTATCAATGACCTACAACCTTATATGTTTTGCCTCATGTTTTCTAACTATTTTTGAAGGTCTGGCAGCCTTTTCTGAGCTCTTAAGCAAACACACCCAGATCACTTCCACACCCTACTTGCAAGGGGGCTGCACTGGACTCCTTGTGGATATGGCGTACAGTTGCCAGCAAGTCTGGTATACCACAGAGTTGATCTACACATGCTCCTAAGAGGTATTCAGGACACAGTGGATTGATTTAGTGCCATGCCCAAATGTTTGGATGTGTCAGGTATCCCCAACCACCAGCCCTATATGTTTTGGGAACTACATCTATGGATAATGCTGTGTAAATCTGTATAAATAATGGAAAGGACAATTAAATCTCACGTTTCAGATCTAGCCCCTTGTGGAATAGATTTTTCGAGCTTCTGGCAAAGTATTCCTTCATGTATGTATTTCTTTAATACAATCTGCAGACTTAAGGCTGTTTAAAATGGAGAAAGCTTGGGGGATTGCCTTTGGTACTAAATCCTAGGCAGTGGGTGCTACAACCCATTCACTCCATTGGTGGAAGGAGAAGAGCCCAACTCTTCATGCCACCTGAGGCATGAATACCATGCTCTCTGGGAGGGAAGGCCCGTGTCACATGAAAAATGCAGAAGAAATGGCTTTGGGGTTTGAATGATTACCGAAGAAAAAGAATACTAACATCTTGCCAAACATTCCTCTCCTAGTAAGCCCAACTTTTAGTCAAAGTGGATTATTCTGTAAAATATTTAAACTAATTTCTTTCAGTTGAGGGAGTGATGGTTTACTAATGATGCTTTAATTAAGAGACAGGAATGCCATTGCAATATCTTATGGAAATAGCACTTATTTTTAGAAAAAGGTCAACATAACTAAGGCAGTGGTATTTTTTTTACAGTTTAGGAGGAAAAATTTAAGCAAATATTGACTGCAATCTTCTTATAAAACATAAAATGTATATTAGATTGTTTTGCCTACTAATATGTAGGCATTTGTTTCAAGCCAAATTTCTTCAGTGTGCTTTGGACTCATAGATTCCCTGTTTACTCCACTTGCTCATGAAGACTTAACCATGCTAGTGTATCTGGCACAAATCATATTAGTTATTCTCTGTAGTAGAATAGTATCATGAAAAAAAGAGCACTGGAGGAATCTGGAGCTTAGAAAAATAACACCTCACAATAACCTCATTATTTATTAATAAAATTTTAATTTGAATTTTAATGATAGTTATGTAAAAAATGGCATACACACACATGTGATCAAAAGAGGACCAGAGTACAGAATATTTCATTTTCACTACTGCAAAATATTCACTAGCTTTAAAGTGCTGTTGTAAAGGTACAAAAGACACATACTGTAAAGGCATTTATGATTTTATAGAGTCTAGTGTGTAAAAATTGATGCTTCAGACCCCATCCAGATATGCAGTGATGACACTTCCTTCCCACAGGGGTAAATACAACTCTAACGGGCATGAGAGGAAGGCAGGACTGCTTGGCCAAAGCTCTGCCACGTGCCATTCAGTAAATGTGCCACTTCAAAACTCATCTGAACCTCCTTCTTCACTAAAACTGTGCTGTACTGTCTGCTGAAACTAGTGGTTAACAGGCGGTGAAGTTTGGGAGTGAAGACTTGCTGGTAAGTTTGTTGTGTTTTGTTGGGGTTTTTTACATATACAGTACAGCATGTGTTAGATAACGGTAACTTATTTAGGAGTTTGAGCTCTGACTCCATGTTCTCCATACTAGAAAACTGGCATTCCTGCACTACAGGAGGTAGCAGGTTTGGCAGAGCAGCAGCAAGCTGGCAGGACACGAACTGCTCAAAGTCTTACTGGTCATCTTTCATCAGGGCAGACACGTGGCAAAGTCTGCCATGCCTCTCTGATCTGTACAGGACCTTGCCCTACCAACCATGTCAACTGGGCAACCCTTCTGAAGGTCTGACCTGAAATTTTGGCTTGATCTTCGATATATTTTGCTTGATGTTTGACAATAATGATCATGCACAATATAATTGAGATACAGTGGGGGCTTTTTAAGTGGTTTTTTTTGAAACACCTCAAAATTGTTTCAGCGTGCTGAGGAAGTCCTTATTGCCCTGTTCATTCCTTGAATCAAAGTTGCTTTCCAGGAATTTTCTGCTTTACTGGCAATGACATCCCACATACTTTTAATCAACTTCCAAGGTCAAAACTGAAGTAGAACAAAGCTTCAACAAGCATGAATTAAATATTATGAATTTATTTAAAGTAGCTGTAGATCTGCTAAATGAAATAGAAAAAAACATGTTCATTTCTGTCTTAACAGGAGGGGGGAAGCTAAGACAATGTGGGATTTAACAGTGTTCCTTTGATAGAATGAAATGTATGCTAATTTCTCTGAGGTTTTATCTATTTTTCATTGCTCTACTGGACTTTAATAAGGATTTTTTTTCTTTGCCTCTTGTACTGGACAGTGATATGCAGCATATAACCTCATTCAATAAGCCAATGATTCAAGACTATTGAGATTTATTTTGAGATTGCATTAGATCAGACACAAATTTTAGCTTATTGTATATTTTCTTCTTTTTAACTCGCTCTTCTCATCTTTGACAGCACTGCTGTACAGGAGATTTCCACAAAAATTGCTTTCCAGGTTCAGGCAGATTAACCATAACAAAGCAGCCTCCCTGACAGGTGCCGGCCCTCTATTCTATTCAGAAAGTTATTTTTCTCTTTATGGTATAACACACCCATAGAGAGGGGTCTGAACCACAACCATGAATCCAAACACTCCCTAGTTTGGGGTGAGCTTGGATCCAAACCAAGATTTGCAGCTGGGACCCATCTGTAGTTCTAACACAATATTGAACAAGTCTGCAGTGGTGTAAATTGGCACAGTTTCACGGACTTCAAAGGAAGCGTGCCAGTTTGCAGGAGGAGAGGGTATGGATAATCTTACCTCTGCGAAGAAAGAAATAAAAGTGGCTGAGGAAATCAAAGTAGATAGAGGAAATATTAAAATCCAGATCAAACTGAAAAACAAAAGCAGGCCTTGAAAGTTAGAAGCCTGGTGTGATGCAGAGATGCATACATGTTTGGGATACATTTGTGGCTTATAAATGCTTGGCCTTGTCTCCTCCGTTGTATTTTGTGCCAAGGAGTCCTCACACAGCAGAAAACCCATAATTTCTTTTACTAAATTTCCCATAAAATTATTACATTAACCATTGTCTTTCTTTGAACAAGAAAAAGCATCTTTGAGAATAATCCCTCTCCACATTAATAATTTGGTCACTGCTTCAGTCTCAGAGCTGGAGTGCATGCTGATACTGTGATCCCCTCCTGCCGTAGGGTACTACGACACTTAGTAATTCTCATTCTTCAAGCAGTTTTGAAAATATTAACTGAATTCCTATGAAATTTTTATAAAGGAGGTGAATTATCTTATCCACATTTATGTAGTCACTAAGCCTGATCAAGGTTAAATAACCTGACGGAATTGAGCGAAACAAAACAGTACCCCATCAGGGACGGAACTCGGAGGTTTTGTCTCTTACACCTCTTCTGAAATCACTGAATTATATTTTTCACTCTATAGGTCTGAATCTGCATACACATTTTTGTGGTTGAAGATGGATATGTTTAATTATTTGATTTTAAAATCCTGAATTTAGATTTGGAACATTAAAAAAATGTTCACTGGAATTCTATGTTTTCTTTGCAACAGAACTAGATCTTTGTAGGGATAAAGAAAACTGTATAATTTTCACGCGTGCTACTTTGCCGTGGTATTTATCATGTGTTGTTTGAAATGAATAGGCATGCTATGGCTGTCCCACTCATCTCTTAGGACATGCTTGGGTACAAGTACTTTATTTCTGTGACAGTCCCTTAAAGAAATTTGTTAATATAAATGAAGTCATTTTAAGATAAACAGATCTCTATTTTTTACAGTCTTTTTAAAGTCCTACTGTAAAAGATTTTCGTTTTCTCTTAAATCTTTTCCCCTAGTTTGCCAATTTTAATTTCAATGAAAAATAAGGGAAAAATAAGAAAACCTAAATCCCCAAAAATGCTTTGAGTTCCATTAAACCAACAAGGAAAGTGCAAACATAAACAGTAGCTATATTAAGTCTGACAGGTTTTTTTTTCCAAGTTTTTTTAGAGCTTTGCTGAATATGAGCCCTCATTTCCTCAGTTAAACACTGCCTGCTTGGTTCTTTACATGACTTCTGCCTTGTACACTGTACCTAGCTGCCATCCTCCTGCCTGGACCACTGCGTGTGCACTGCACCACAGTAAAGTTCGTGTGCAGCAGGGATGCCTCAGGAAACACTCCTGCCTGCTGCTCCCAGCATCGGTCCTGGTTAGGTCCCAGAGCACACCTTCTGCACACACGTTTCCTTCAGGCATGATCCCAGCCACCATGAGAATGTGGCCATATTTTGGAAAGAAAACAATGGAAACAGCAGAGGGATCCATGCTCAGGTGCCTGTGGGCTCATGGCTGAGAGGAGGAATTGTCTGGAGAATCGTTTAAAGTTAGGCTTGGGTTAAAGGTTTCATCCAGGCACTGTTCAGACAGAATGATATTTAGATGATTGCTGCTAGGAGATCACAACCGAGTTGGCAAGTGTGTTGGCGAGCATCAGGGAAAGTGGGTAAAATAAGCATTTCCTGCTCAAATAAGTCAATTATAACCTTTTTCTTGTCATAAAACTGCCAGTTGATCTAATTAGGTAGAGACAAAGAAAACGCAAAGCTGGGACCATACATCTATAACAATATATGCCACAGCCTATGTGTCATCTCTTCACTCTTTGTAAGGGCTTGATCTGAACCATTTAAGATTTGGCAAGGACTGGTTTGCACAAAGGTTAAGAAAACATGCTTACACATCTTAAAATGTCATTTTACTGTGAATAGAATAGATATATATATATATAAACCTATATATGATGCTTTCTTACTCTATAATATCTGCTTTCGGGGGGGGGGGAAAGGAGGAAAAGAAGGTTTCTGTTGAACTATTGAACTGTTTCCCAAACACTCCTTGAAATGTGGAGACTCCTTCACCCTTTCGTCCCTCTTAAGTGCACCCAGTCTGGCAGCATAGATAACCTCTGTGCACCTGCTCCAAGCTTGGCTTTTCAGGTTACACTTTTCAGCCTGCTTTCCCAGGTATGTGTCTGAAGCAGTGTGCAATGTACGCAGGCGCGTGGCAGGGGGCTCCAGGCAGCAGGCTTGTGACACAGGTCTACCCTAAAACAGGCGTTACTTCGTCTGTGGCATAAACCAAACTGGATAGGGTGCTGTAAGTCAGCCCATGGAGTCAAGGCTGGGTAGCGGAAGATGAATCGGATTTTTTCCCTTGTTCCACACCATCTAGACAGTTTTTCAGCAAGGTCTAGATCTACACACACAAAAAAAGACTGGAGAGATACAGTATCCATACCTGTAGCGAACACATTTTAAGTGCCAATTCTGTTTTAAAAATAAAGGAATTTTAGCTTCCTAAAGAGAATTAGACAACTAGTTGTCACTTTATCTGCCATTAAAAGTGCTAACCCTTAGAAACTCTCATAGCATCCTGCCTACAATCACATGAGCAAAACGCAGACACCAGCCTACAGTGTATTCTGGGTGCAAAACTCTCCCTTTCTGCTCTCCCAAGGCTGTTCCAGTTTGGGTATCAGGAGGAAGTATCCCCTGGTCTGCTGCACGTTTTGCTGAATTTGTCTAAAGGATTCTTTGTAGCTGGGACTAACAGTGCAGTGATAAGCACATGAGAAATCTATAAGTGAAATGTGTGGTTTGTAAGAACAGTCCCTGCCCCTGCAGCAAATAGGACTGCCCCGCTGAAAGAAAGGGGTAGTTCTGGCAGGCTACTGGATGCACTGGGAGTACAGGCACAAAAATATTCCAATCTTTTCAGTAAATCATCTAGCTGAAGCAGAAGTGATGCCATATGAGCAGTGCTGTATTACGAAAGAGGAAAAAGTGGTGTGGCTGCAGGACTCATTAGTCAGCTGATATGCAGGGTTTAAGAAAACAAGCATTGAGGAAAAAAGGAAAAATATTAAATTTTATATAACCATGCAGAGATAGATGATAGGTGATTGCTAGCTAGCTAGACGCATACATATAGATCTATATATCTGTTAATTTCATGTATGTAGCCTGTCTTTGAAAAGGTGGCTTTCTCCTGAGAAAAAAATGCATGTGGCACGGTTACTTTGTCTTGATCTCAATTAACTATGTGATACTGTAATTAACTGCGTGATACTATGTGACATGAGAAATTTCTGGTTAAACTGGAGAAAGCGGTAATCACTGACAGGACAAGAGTATAAAAGGGAACCAGCCAAGTTTTAGTGCTGTCAAAAGAACTACGCAAGGGGTGGGAAGTATCGAACCGCAGGTTAAGGTTCCTACTGCTCCTCCCCGGCGCGGGTTCCCAGCGCTGATTTTGTGTGCGTTTTTAATGCCCTTGGTAAAAAAACGTCAGTGTGGTGCTGATATTTCCTAGTGATACAGTGCTGGGAGGGAATATGACTCCAAAGGATGGCTGGAAAGAAGCACACAGGAAGAACTGTGTGACGTCGCAGGCTGGAGTAATTGAAATTCAATACTACAAAATGCAAGGTCATGCACTTACGGACTAATAACCAAAGCCTCTGCTACAGGCTAAGAGCTCATTTGTTAGAAATGACTGAGGAAGAGAAAAACCTGGGTATATTAGCAAGTCACAGGATAACTATTAACTATCAAAGTGCAGCTGCCAAAAGGCCAACGTTAGCAGGAACAGTATATCTAGTACGGATAAGGAAAAATTGGTGCCATCAAACAAATGGAGATATGGTCAGTTCTCATCTGGGAATACCACATACAGGTCTGATCAACTTTAAGTGGTGAACTAGAACCAAAATTTGGGCACAAAGACACTGTGGTAGGGGGAAGAATTCATGGCTACGTGCAACAGGGAGCAGGTTCATGCGGGAGGGGACTGGCTTCAGCTCAGAGATAGTGCCAACACACCAAAAAAATGGTAGCACAGATAACTTCAGGTTAAAATTCAAATATACTCAAAAGTGCTCAAACAATTTCGGTCAGTCGCAGGATCTGCTGAGGTGGGATTTGGCCTGCAGTAGCTGCCTTCCCTTCCTGTGCTCCTGAGACAGGGCGCACTGAGGAGCGGTGTTGGGGTAACACGACGCAGGCCTCCGGGTCTCCGTGCCCAGCGCTCTCCCAGGACAAACCCAGAGGCGGCTGCAGCCAGAAGGCTCAGTGCCACGGAGGTGCAGGCCCTAACGCCGGGCAGGAATCCTCCGCGCGTGGGATGCAGACGGAGAGACTCCCCACCACTGAAAAGGAACGTTCACTTCTGCAAAGTGCTTGCAAAGCTGAATCAGACCTTTCTGCTGGCTACTTTACATATATACTTAGTTTACAAGTAATTTATAGCATCTAAACAATTATAATTGTATATTAGTGTGATTCTGATCTGTGGTCACAGTATTTTCAGAGCAACGCTTTACTGCTGCTTTCAGTGTTTCCATTCCTTCTTCATATTTACTGCCATATATGTGTATATATATATACACACACACCCTCACTCTTTTTTTTTTTCCTTTTACCACAAGCAGCTCAACTGAAAAGTTGTTAATATATTAAGACTGGACATGTTGCTGTAGATATTTAATTTCTTACAAAATAATAAGCATTCATTCTAGGTTGGGTAGGAGTACGCAGACCTAATTCACTCGAGTAAGTCATGAATTTTCACGGGATTAAATGTGTAAGGAAGTACTGTTCAGAGTAGCTGAGGGCTTTAGACTTGAAGTCATCATGTGAAGTTTGACAAACATCAGCAAAATAAAAGCAATTCCTCTGATATGGGATAATGTTAGATGCCAAACACTGTGAAACATGATTGTACCGCCACGGCATTCAGTGCAAGGTATGGTTTATATGCCTCCAAAGGCAGTTTGTTAGGAAGTGACTGGGGGGATTAGCGAAAGGATATGGAACATTTTAGCTGTAAGTCACTAGTTCAAATCCTCTCCGGGGCAGAAGTGAGTAAGGACCTAAAGCGCTGGAATTGATGGAGTTGGGGCTATGGCAGGTCTTAAAGTTATGTATGTGCTTAACAGCTTCGTTGAACTGAGGCTGGAAAGTCAGTGTTATTTGTTGGCCCGTGTGAAATAAGTTGATGTCCCTGATTCAATCCCACTAAGTCAGCACCAAAGGATTAAACGGCAGTGAAGTGCTTTTGCACATCTGGTGCTTCTCCCACTGGAGCACGGCTGAGTGACAGGCGGGGAAAAGCCATACCTGCCTTGGGTAGAGAGGATTTTAGTCTCCAGCGCTGTAAATCTGGCACCTGTCACAAGCACTAAAGCTCACATTACATAGGACAAACCCAGAGCTTTGTTTTTTTCTTAAATGTTTTCACAGCTACATCTAATCAATACAGTCTTCTCTTTGTTGTAGGAAGAAGTAGTAATTAACTTTCTGCCTAACACAAGCACACTTTCAAGCTGGCATAGAAGTCTGAAGAAGAAAAGAAAAGAGCTTTGCCTAATCATTGTCCTTTGCCAAATTCATGCAATTACTGGGATCACCAAAAAAAAAAATAAAAAAAAAAATCAAAGTAGCATATCTTCATTTTATTACAAAGAAAGAGTAAGGCAGTAACAGAAAGTCCAGAGAGACCCTGGTCCAGCATTCATCAAGGTAACACTTTCAGGATTACACGGGTGGAAGTATGCACTCACTGTAGGATTAAACAGCAATGTCACAGTTTTGTGATTTGCCTCTGGAGAAGGAAAGGAGATCAAGAGCTTTTATCGTGTTCAGGTGCAAGCCACAGGAAATTAGGCTTGCTTTATAGACCATGATTTCCTGACTACACAAGCATAACAATAATTAGAAATCTTACAGAGGAGATTATATACTGCAAATGTAGTTGTTTACCTCTACATCCCTATTGTGAGATGAGTTTTCCAATACCATTTGTTACCCTGTATATTTTCCCTAGGAAGAAAAAAGTCTGTGTATTATGAGACTTCATACTTCTAAAGCTAGATAGTTCACGAAGCAAAATAGATGTCATAGAGCAATAAAGAAAGTTAATTTCCATATATGAAGTGGAAAAAATCAGCCTATAACTTAGTAAAATTTCAGAAAACAGTATCATTTGTATGAATAAACTCTGTGTGTGTGTGTGTGTATATCTATATATATATCTGTATATCTATATATATCTATCTTGTACCTTTATACCATTTTCTGTAGCTGGTTGTCTGAAAAGTTCCTGTAGACCAGAGCCACCATAACATCCCAAACTCATGCTGTTTTTTGAAGACAAATCCAGAGACATTAAAAAAAAATACACAAAAAAACCTCCAACATAAAAGTCAATAAAGATATATATGTGAAATTATATTTGGGTTACAAAAAGACTGGGCATGTAGTGGATTTTAAGGTGATGTTATTTGGCTGTGAAGCATCTGAAAAACTTTTTAGTGACAACCAGAAATATTTTTTAGAGTTGAAGAGAGAAATCAAGCTCTGTAGCACCAAACTGAAAGAGATTACGCAAACCATTCACAGAGAACTGAAAGGTAAAAATGCCCAAGGCACATTTCCTGTTTAAGCAGTAGCTACCAAAAGTTTATTGATGACCGTAACACTGATGTATTGTACCTACCACACATGGGTATTTTCAGATTTTCATCTACTGGGTGGCACTGTTTTGAAAATATGCAAATGTAAAATACCCTTACTGCAATGTATCGTGTCCAACAGATTAAGACAGCCTGTCAGATTCACACGTGTTACCTTGCAAGCTTGCTTTAATTCAGCTGATCCATTAGACTGTTTTAGAAACACGCTGTGCATATTATTTAGACAGATGCCACCAGCAATAAGACACTTAAGCATAATTGACAGCTGCCTTATCAGGCAATGGCAAGGTGTGTGTCAGAGACAGGCAGTCTTCAACAAACAGAAGTCATTGTACTGAGTAACAAGAAGATTTCCATAGAATAAAGAGTATAGTTGTATTAAAATTCTATCTGATTATATTAAGCTCGAATAGTTTCCTTTCCTTTGATTAATACATTGTTAGTTATTTATCAGCCTCTGGTGTTATATTTCACAATACAGATCTCATTGCTCACTGTATTTTTCTTGGTTTTAATATTAATTATAAGATAATCATGATATATATAAGATGAGGTTCATCTCACCTTCTTTAATGATCTAATATCTAGACATCCACTCATGTCACCCCAGAGTTCATTATCACTCTCTGGAGGACAATTTAGGCTATCCGCTTTAGGTATCATTTTCTCACATGAAGCAACCTGAATGATGCACTTTGATAGACCCCTAACTTTTAAATGGCTAAAGTGAGATGAATGCTACCCACAGGGACAACCGCTTCATCCTTGGAAGGCAAAGATGAGGTGACCTCTACAAAAAGAACTCATTAGAGTGGTTTCAAGAGTAAGGACGAAATAAATACTGGTACCTTACAAACCACTGGGAGTTTTTACTACCATCCTCATTGGAGACAGAAGGTCACCCCGCACCTCTGTAGGAAATCAGTGTGGTTTCTGTGTGGTATTTCCTCAATTGGATGATCTCTTATAGAAGGCCATCACACACTCCCCATCCTTCCTGATAATAGCATCAGACATGAAGAGTAATGTGATTGTTGAACTCATTACATTACCTTGGAATCAAATTTTCGATCCTTTTTTGGTAACAACAGTTTGTAATAAATGTAGAAGTTGGGCTGCATGGTGAAATTAGCAGTGGTACAGGACTGAGACCTCCCTGAGCATAATAGCTTCCATGTGCCCTCCATGTGTAAACAAAGATACATTTGTGATATTAAAACCACACAGAGGGTATATTGAACACTATTACAGGGAGAAAATGAGCGAAAAGCATAAGCTCTTATAGTGGGTGTTAGTAGATGACATAAAGCTTCATGCTTGATTTGCAATTTAATTGGGGGGCGTGAAAAGAATGCAAATGATGCCTCGTGAACTCAATGTTTTTGGATGAGACACATAAATAAATATGCTCTGCATATTTATTATTACATTTTTGTTTTCTTTTGATAGCTCCCAGAGAAGTTTGGTATGCTTCAGAAATAACACAATTATTTTCACATTGGTCAATCCTGCAAGGTGAGAGGCTCAAAAATACCGACCACTGTGGTGTACCTGCCCGTTCCCTCTGCTGGAAGGAGATAACTTTCAGTGACAAGTTAAATGAATTCAGCTGATGTTTTGCTGGATAAGACAAGGAAAACTAAAACGATCTATGGCAATATTGCTGTAGTGGAGGTGGTAATCTTCAGGTAAGGGACAAGAACAAGCAGTCAGGTCAGCTTTTTAACAATTGTGAGTAAATGCACAAAACTACTTCATCCTTGCCTTGAATTCACAGAGATTTCCAGCTGTCATATAGCAAGTCATAGAAATACTGTACATTTACCACCCGTTTTCCTGAGAAGCCTTGAATAGAGCAATTAAAAGTCGTGTGAGCAGGACCCTGCTGCGGTGGCCCTTCATGGGGTGCTGTGGAACACCCAGCACCTATAAAAAGCTATTTAGCTCTTATGACGAGCGTAGTAATTCCTACTTATAAGGAAATTCATACATCAGATTCATTTTAGTGAAAATCTGAAAGCTAGTATTTAAAATTTGTGTCTCTCCAGTTGTGCCAGGAGTTTTGCACCAGCAGTTGCGTGCCCCAGGAAAGAAAGAACAAGCATTGCTGCTTATTCTGTTAACCTGAGGTCTGAAGCATACCTTTAGCTACTGTTATATGTATTTTATAGATATTTGTTTAAATTATTGTCATGAGTTTTTATTTGGGTACAGCAAGTCCATTTCGGAATAGATTAATTCTGAGCTAAAACAGAAGGACAGAGATTAAAAGGGCAGGAAGCATTATCATGTTATCATCGATTGTAGTGGGTTAGTCACTACACGAAATTCCGTAACTGTTTGTTTTAAGTAAAAAGAGAAATTAGTGATGAAGACAATATTAGTTACAAAAAAAATGTACATAATCCTGTTTCCTCAAGCATGACAAATCAGAACACAAATTTCACCATTCACAGTCATTATGGGTTTTAGCCAACTTCCTACTAAAGCCCCTTATCCTACATCCTATCTATGCAAGTGTGGCCCCGAGGACCCCAGAGCAGTGGCCGTTCAAGCAGGGCCAACCTTTCTTCCCTGCCTCTCTCTGGCCACTTCTCCCTGCTTTCCAAAATCCAAACCCATGTATTCAGATAAAGCAGATTCCTGAGCCGCCTTGCATTTGCCTCCAGCTTGGACAGAGTTTGGTGTCTGTGTTTTACTCTTGGAGATTTCTATTACTTCAGCTTCCTTCTTCTATAACAGAGGTTAATGACTTTTAAAAGTTATCTTAAATGAAGGGTAGTGGTTAAGCCTAATAGTTCCACTGAATTTTAATCCAGGCTATAACAATGTTTTAAGACTTTCTGAAAGTAAGTTTAAAGTTTTACAGGGCTATTAAATGTTAACCTGGCCTTTGACAGCAATAGTGTGGTTTCATCAGCTCACACTGTGAAGAACTAAGGAAGCTGGAGCGCAGCATGATCTTCCCGTTTCCACTCTCACCCACCAGTACTCTATTTAGGGTTTAAATACTGCTTACTTGTTCCTGTGAGTTCACTGGAAACCACAGGGAATCCCACTAGCAATCCTGCTGACCCCCAGCACCTCTTCCGCTGCTCTAAAAAAACTGCTAGCAAATGTTTCCCCATCTTTCTGATAACCTTGACAGGTTCGTTGCCCCTCTTCAGGTTGCTGAATCTAAGAATAAAAGTAGTCATATAAAATTCTTAAGCAGACCATTCAGTCTCATTCACACTACCGTACAGCACTATGTTAACACACATAGTATTGCACAAATATGCTAACATTTTTTCAGCTTGGACTGCTGAAATTAAAACAAAGAGAGATGTATTTGGACATGGTTCATGCCAGCAGAGAATGTTCTCCTAGAATAGTTCTCTGTCAAACCCAGCTTTTAATAGAAGTGGTTGTGGAGCTCCCTTCATCTAGTAGGTTGACAGGTCTGGTGTTAAGTTTCATCCTGTCATGCTTACTTATAAGCCTTGTGCCAAAATAAACCATTCCTTTCAGTCATGGTATTTCCGTTTTGCAAATAATTGTGATCTGTTACCGTACCCATCTTAAGTCTTATTTGGTCAATCTAAATATATCTAGATTTCTTCACTTCTTACCTTGTAAAGCAGTTTTTTCCAGTTTATTTTTCCTCTACCTTGTATTTTTCTTTGTAGTTCATCAGTACCATTCTAGTATTAAGTTTGCCCAAGGGTTTACACATTTTTTAATTAATGGCGTACATAGAGACACCCACAAATTGTTCAGATATCAAGTAGGATGAAAATTATTTGTATGGAATATATGTGAGGGAGATGTGTATTCTACAAACAATAACAGAAACGAAATTTTATCTCAATTCAATAATTTATCTCAGAATAGGTAGATAAGCTCATTTTCTTGAGTATGATACAAGGAAAATGTTTATATCTGTACAAGTCAGTGATGCCCAAGCTATAGGTGATGGCAGTGAGCAATTAGGATTAGTAGGTTCCTGAGCCCCACGGAAATGTGATACGCAGTGGGGAGGGTGGTGGGTGCCAGGAAAAAAAAAAAGCTTAGGTATCATTGATCTAACAGATAAATACTGTGCCTTCCAAAACTCAAAGAAGCACTGCCATGAACAAGGAGTGCTTCTCATGGTTCCCTGCTCCCCATCAAACCCCAGCCTGAGTTAGGCTGGTCCAGCTCCTTCCCAGTGGCTGTAGCACTTGAAGCATTCTTCTGAGCACAGAAAGAGCATGAGCGTCACATCAGTTGCCTTCTACTTCTCACATGCCTTCATCATTCCTTTTTAACCCTTTTCCTCAGACATTTCCTTTCCACTACAGACCACAATACTGATTATCTAGGAACCACCTGCTTTGGTCTCTGTTCTGTCCATCTCAGAGGAGGGACAACAGGATAAAAAGGTGTGACATACAGGAAAGATATCAAGTCTCAGAGTGTCTCATCCTAGCTGTTTCCGGGTATACAGAATATCCCGAGCTGGAAGGGACCCACAAGGATCATCAAGTCCAACTCCTGGCTCCACACAGGACCAGCCCAATCAGAGCAGATGACTGAGAGCGTTGTCCAGGCGCTTCTTGAACTCAGTCAAGCTCAGTGCGGTGATCATTTCCCTGGGGAGCCTGTTCCAGTGCCTGACCACCCTCTGGGTGAAGAACCTTTTCCTGATCTCCAGCCTAACCCTCCCCTGTCACAGCTTCATGCCGTTCCCTCAGGTTCTGTCGCTGGTCATGTATTTAATCTTGTCTTTTAAAAAAAAAAGTTGCCTTGATTTTTTCCTTTTTTTTTTTTTTTTAAACTCTTTACCTCCCAGTCATGTTCTATGTCAGGTTCATGTTTCTTTTCATTACTTTTACATTTATATGCAAGTCTGCCTCATGCACATCCTTCTGCTTCAGTTTTCTAGCTATGCTTAAAAATAATAATCATAACAACAATAAAAACAGACTGGTACATTATAAATGGAGTCTGGGGCACTTAGAAAGGGCTGGATGAGAGGAATCCTATCCAAAGGGTAGTATTTCTTTGCAGGAGAGATCATATTTGTATTTCCTTATAAGCATTACCTAGCACCACAGAGACTGCTTGAAGCTTGACAAATATTTTCATTTAAACATTTTGCAGTGAAAAACCCTACTTGTTCTTAAAATAAATCATTTGTACTGTTGTTATGCCCTTATTTGTCCAGATACTTTAAAAGATGTTTTGTGTTTTTCCTCTTTTCCCTGTTTTCTTTCATTTTCCTGTATTTATTTCATTTTTTTGTCCTGTGTGAATGAATGAAAGGGGTCTGGGATGCTTTCTCACTTTTTCCAGTCTCCTTCTGACACTCTGTAACTTTTCAAAGCTTCATCAACTTTGGAAAAAGTAAAGAGAAAAGAAGTAAAATGAAACTTAGTAACTTTGTCACTCTATAACTTTTCAAAAATGTTAAAAAAGTTTAAAAAATGTAACAGAGAGACAGAGTTACAGAATTTAATTTTTCTGTTCCTTTACACTTTTCCAGAGCTAAAGAGGTTTTTAGATTTACAGAGGTGCAAAAAAAGCAAAATGAAAAAATAAGGAGGAGGGAGAATAAAGGTCACCATTTTAATGCATGTCTTGTAGAAAGGGAAAGCTGAGGGGTGAAAAGAAAGGGCAAAGAAAGGATGAAAAGTCAGATATGAAGCTATGTAAAGAAAATTGCATCACTCTGCACTAGAAAGTAAAAAAAAAAAAAGGTAAAATTCCATTTATTTTGTTATGTATGTATCTTCTTAATAACTTCAGTCTCCAGGACCAGAGGACCATGATCTGAGGACCAAACTGAAAGCAGTCCACAAGGTCCCAATTCAGAAAAGCGCATATCCAAATTTATCTTTACATTTACCAGCTTGCAGTCTCTGGCACTCGGTCAGAGGCTGTAAATAGCAGCGAAGCTCATTTGTGAAGGAGACAGAGCATTCTCAGAGGCCTCGGCTGCGAGCGGGCTTCCCCGGGCACTAAATTTAAACAGGAATCACATCACCCTCTACCCCAAGAGGAAGACACATTTCTTTGATGCTGCCACGATTTATACAAATAACTGCAGGACAGTAAATACTGCTGCACGTATTTTTGCTTCACCTGCCCCTGTGAATCTTGTGCTCGGTGCCGATGGCCGAGCTGCAGCAGCAGGGAGAGGGATCTGCCCCAGCCGCCAGGGTAGTGCATCTCCAGAGGCTCCGCTGCAGCCTGAGCGAGGCACCGGAGACAGATCTCTCCCTGAGAAAGGTGATCTTGCCAGGAAGGAACTATATGGATGATGTAACTTTGTGCTAAACATAGTGACCCTTATGACCCCTTGTTTTTAACCTTTCTGAATTAACAGAAAACCCAGACTCCTGCTTTCCATGGTGCGCCCTCGGCCAAAGCTGAGCATGTTGTATGGCCCCCCCATCCGTGTTGGGGGAACCTCCTGTCCCAGGGCGGGATTTTACTCACCTGCAGGGATTAGGGCTGAATGGCCTGATATGAAAGCACTTAACCTTCTCAGCAGGGACCTGGCTGGGTGTAGAGTCTGAACTCCACTCCAAACCTGGAAAGTCCAAAAGAGGCAAATATCTAAATCCCAAAACAATTTTTGAAATCCGTCTCAGGAGAGTGTTCACGAGGCAGGAAGGCTGGTTTCCCAATGTTCTCCCTGTGGCCTGGGGGTTGGAGGTGGTGGCTTCATATCAAAACCTCCCTCTTGGAATGATGGAGCCCAGCCACACTCAGCCTCTGTGCACCGAGTCCTTACAGCCCACAAGTTATTCCATACCCGCTGGGATCAGGGGTATATTTCCATTTTCCATTTGGAAAAAAAATCAAACACCAACCTAACCCCAACCAACTAAACTATAGTCATAGGTCTATAAAAATGGTATATGAAAGTGACTGTATAGAGTTGGATTTATTTTACTTCATTGTATGTATGTTAGCTGTAAATGTAAAGGAAGATATAGAAATAATTATATAAATATATAAATATAAGTAATAATGCAAAATTATTAAACATATAAATAATAAAATATATGATATAAATAATAAAAATCATAATATAAATAATAAACTTTTTTTCTGTTTGTTTTTCAGATGACAATCCTTATTGCCTTTACCTGTGAAACTGGAAAGACTGCAGGAGACGATCCAGATTATTGGGTAAATAATGCATGTTTAGGAATATGACTCCGGCTGTTCCTTTTGCTGGTTCTTCATTTTGTTGAATGATTTATTTATACTATGTCTGTGAATCCAGTCCCTCCTGTGGATGATGTCATCTTTCTCATGTATTACACATGCTACACCCCAGGGAAAAAGGCAGCAACGTGTCTCACCTTCTACTATTCCGCATTCCTCTTAGATAGTGCATATAGTTTATATACATACTTGTTTCAGCTGTCACTGAAGCATCTATTTAGAAATACACCTTTGCGGGAAAAGAGAGGAAAATTACAGATACCTGTTCAAATCTGTTTTCTCTGTTACTGACATTCCAGATGGCAGACAAACTATTCCGATTGTGTCATTCACTTAAGCCTTGTTTGCCGCATATTCCCATAGTACTTTACGTGTCTGATGGCTAACACTTAGCTTTGGAGAGGTTAATCAATCCAAGGCTAAGTGGGGATAGCATGAAATAAAGTTAGTAGCAAAACGATTGGAGAAGACAAAGAGTCATAAAACCCCCCATAGCTTCTCTTGCTGCCACTTTCCCAAAGGAAAATAAAGAGAGGAGGAAAGGAGGGCTGTTAATTATCTGTCTGGTTTTCTCAGGAAGAGGTGAATGGTTACACTTTTAATGTTACTTTATTTACTTTTGATTCTATTTATTGCGTATGTGAAATATGTAAATCTTTGAATCACATTGCAAGTTACCAGAAAGGAGAAAGACAAACAGCAACTAGATCTTTCTGTATTTGGGAGGCAATCTATTTCTCCACGGTGCAGTGGGAAATCCATCCCACGCATTAACCCCCCAGCCGAGCAGGTTACAAGCACCTCTTGGGAGACAAGGAGAATTTCCAGTCCCTGCGAACTTTTGTGAGCCGGGAATTGGTGCCTAGCCCTTAGCAGATAAACTATGGTTTCCCCTGGAGAAAATATTTCTTATTTCATTGCCACACTGCCAGTCCTTAATAGGTATTCCCTCTGTTTCAAGGCCTGTCAAAATTTATGATGGACTCAAAATTTTTTTTTCCCTCCTGCAGTTGTAACATACAAGGCATCACATATAGCTGGAACTAAGTGCCTGCTTTAAACCACAGTTCATATAAATTAAATTGAAAATAACGTTTATAGTAATACATTTACACACGGCACCTCAAGTAGCTGCTTCCCACAAAGGGTGAGAATTCTGAATTCCGTGAATCTTTTCTCACAAATTCTTTTTGATACATATTTCCTCCAACATCCCAGTTCCCTCACATGCAAAAATGACATTAATATGAATGAGAGTGATTTGTACAGAGAGAATAATCTCAGAATTAAGATGTATTAAAAGGTTCTTAGAGGAGAATTTAAGACAGAGAAAAAAATCATGGAATTTTTCACTGAGTACGGATTTGACTAGCCACTAGCCTAATATGAGGTATATAGTAAGTAGTTTCTGATTGTTAATACAATATCCTAAACAAATGGTTGTTGGACCAACTGGTGAATATCTCTTAAATCTTTTCTACCTGAAATATGTCAGTTAAAATTAGTGTTTCACTTCTTAAATATTCATAACATTATATATACATATACAAACTCTTCTAATTTTGTTAAGTAAGAATATGTGTGGCAGAAAAATGCATGTATCATCACTGAGGAAAATAGCTAGCTAAGCTTCACATAAATGTATACGTTTCTGTCTGGGAAGCCTGAATCCATTAGTGAACCCAACTAATAGGTCAAGAAAAGTAATAGCCAAATAAATATTTTATTAGCATTTTGTGAAACTTGCTAATGGTTAAGCCTACTAATCCTACACTAGTGGGAATCTTCACTCAATATCAGGTCATTACTCAATAGATATTGTCTCCAATTTCATACAAAGTGACTTTCTAGGCATGACTGGAGAAAGGTATTTTCACATGAATTGAATTCTTTAGGATACAGTGGAAGAAATCTGTTAGAGCTGCTGCTCTAACTTTTTTGCTGGTTAACTGATCAGAGGGAATCAGACAGAGTTGTATCAAGATGCATAAAAAAAAGTCCCACTTATTTTTAATCAATTTTCATAACTAAGTCTTCTCTTGAAATGGCAAATAATGAAAAGGTTGCTGTTGGATGGGAAGAATATCCCTCAGCTCAAGATCTTATTCTCCACAAGTGCAGTATGGAGACACAGCCCTCCAAGCACCTCCAGAAGTTTAGGAGAGGAGTTGTCTGTGAATGCCAGCATGGATGTGGGATTGCATATCCCCACCCTCATCCTTTGTAAATCCAAGTTTTAACTCCAACTGCCTGTCCTCCCTTTGGGGTCAAGTCTCTCACCATGGCAGACTAGTGGCGACTGGAGTTGCCTTGTGCCCCATATGAAGCCGGGGATGACACCAGGCAGCCACAGCACACCTTGCTGGCTGGTGCCCTGGGCATGTTCATTTCTCAGAAATGTCATTTAGTTAGGACTGATCCCGAGAGACCTAGCAGTAGAGGCAGCTCCTCAGTGTTCAGGGCACTTTGGAAACTATCCTCTTGAGGCAGCCCTCTCCTATAGGTGATAAAAAACAGAGTGTAGAGCCCAGTGGACAACTCATTGTAGGCAAGCAGTTTGTCTTGCCCTTCTCTTTTAACTTTGTTGGTTTTCTTCATTTTTCCCCAAGTCAAGCCTACTTTACTCTGTTTTTCCTGCTATCTACAGAAGTGTCTGTGTCTAAGTTCAAATTTAGATGGATGGCATTTATTCTGTGAATAACACCGTTAACAGCAGCAAAACATGCATGGAGCGAGAAACCATTAAACGTCAGAAAAAGCATGAGATCTGTTTCACTGCACATGTACCATTTTGTTTCAATATTGGTATAATCCAAGTGGGTCTGGAGCTTGTAGCTTCCTTTATGTTTTTCTTCCTTTAGTTTAATCTCTTATCTTTAGTAAAAGAAAAAGAAAAAAAATCATTCGTGTTTGAAGACAGAACTTTTTGTGATTCAGTCCTGACTGAGGTTAGACCGTAACACTGATGGGCTGATCAAGGGAGCATTCCCTTCTCAGGACACTAAATCAGTTTTACTAAATTATGTTAATATTTAAGCAGGGAAAATACTTAATGATTCCCTCTTATCTAGTCCAGATGGATTGATTTCTTTTCCTAAGAGTGCAGTTTATGAAAATATTGTCTAAACTAACTGTGAGAGTGCTAGAAGAACATACACTGTATGATTCTTATGTATAATTTAAATAGCAATTTCAAGGCTCCGGTTCTACAGCTGTTCAACATATAAAATTCTCACTCAGCTCTGCAGTTGGAGGAGATTCAATAGAAGTGATTCAACAATTGATTTCAGTAGGTGTTTTGACTACAAGGGGAGAACAAAATTGGCCAACAGTATTTGTAAAGCGCTTTTGGATTCTTGGGAGTGAAGGCACTGCAGTGTAAATTGATATAATTTTTATTAGCTGGAGCACTCTCCCCACCCCAGATTCTATAAGAAATTTCCTACTTTTAAAAAATGTGTGGCCATAGTCTGAGTCTGTGGTCCTCCTGTTAAAGATGAGCCCCCATGTAAATAAAATTGTAAGAGTTGTAGAACTGACACTGTATATAACGAGAGGCAGTATGGATCAGTACTATAGCAGAAAGGGTTTTAGGGCAAATTCCTTTTGGCTTTGCCTTTGGCCTCATGACATATGCATTCCAGTCATAGACAGCGGTGACAGCTTCTCTCCGAGACTATTCCACAGACTGAGGCTAAGGTATTCTCCAAAATTACAGGGGCTTTATGGTCAAAGTCCTGCAGAAGTGGGGTTTATAACTTGTAGCTACATCTGGGCTAGTAAATTAAACCAGGGTCGGTTCCCCGGCTCCGAGGCCAGCTGGCATGATCTGGCCACATCTATGCTATTAAACACTCTTACTTTCCAAAACAGAGTGACTGAATCCAAACTGCCTGTTGGGAATGATCTTTGGCCCACGCTAATTTCCAAATTGTTCCAGTGATTTTTTGGAAGAGTGCTAGCATTCACCAGCCAAAACCGTGTCAGTGATCTTTTTTCTAACAATTTAACAATACAGACAGCTGAGTTCCAGTGCCTGGACTGTGTGCTGACTCTGGTTTAATTTCTTAGTCTAGCTGTGCTTTCTATCTCTTCCCTGTGCTTCCTATTTTCTGAGCAAATGCTCTACCTACAGGATACTGTATCAGTGGAAAGAGTTTGTCATCTGTCATCAGAATAAAACTGTGATCTCGCTTGGGGTCTTGAGTGGGCAGAGATGTCTACCGTGAAATCCTGAGCCGGGTGTCGGAGACACCAAGCACATCCCGTTTTTACTGTCGGGCTGTAGACAGCTCCTCACCTAGCACGGAGGCTGAGTTCAGAAATCTCCCATGGATGGACAGCTGACGCCAGGTGCCTAACTTCTAGGTACCCCATCACTTGGTACACACGCTCTCATGTTGGTATATTTATTTAAAAGGATTTCAATAAAGTTGCAAATGTCATTTTTCCTATATTGTTCCTTTGCACGGCTGATATAGCAGCTTTAGTAATAGTTGTTTTTAATTATATCTGTGCATGAAAGATGTGGAACATGTCAATATTTCCATCTGTCCATTTATGTATAAAATACATGGTCAAGAAAGGGCTGGAGGGAGAATTGACATAGGGAAAACAAAGATAAGTATTTTTCAAAATCTATTGCCACAGTTTTCTCAAACGTTTCTAGTATTGTAATAAATACTTTCCAATTGCTTGGTACTTTGTATATGTCTTTGCTTGTGTTCCAAATGCATAATACACTCGTGGAAAAATGCAGTATTTTACATCTGACTGACTAAAACAGTGAAAATATGCAAAAAAGTCTAGTCACAAAAGCTCTTTTTTGGGGCTGGAGAAGACTCAGGTCATTGTGGCTACATCAGGATTCTCATTCCGAACAGGCAGTTATCCGAGGGGGTTATTTTTGCTGTTGTTATTTCCCCTCTTAGAGACACTAATACCCCACTATTCTGTTTATGGAGCAATTCACATCAACTTCAGGCAAAATCATGATGGATTGTTTTAACAACCTGAGTAGGACGTTTTCATAAATGTAGTTGACTTCAGATGAACCTCTCTGCCTGCAGAACTATCGGCTTTGATAACCCACGGGTGATGAATGACCACATACAGCTGAGGGAAGCAGAGCTGATTTTAGGCTACGGCTGTCTATAGCCTAAAAAAGAGATGGTAGTAGAAGTTTCCAAGGATATAAATGGGTGGAAGGTGGGCAGTTCTCAGTGATTTTTCTACCCTTTTTCTACCCTTGAAAAGAGAATGGAAGGCAATACAGAGCAGTGCTACTGTCAGGGGAGCGGTTTGGTTCTGATCTCTAAAGAGTGTGAGTCCTAAAACTGAATGAACAAGGTGAATGAAAATGGGTGAATGAAAGGCAGGCTTTAGAGAGATTTAGGGAATATTACAATAAGATTATGCAGACAAATGAAGTTTTATCAAGTAAAGGCTAGGTGCAAGTGTAAGCTACTTTGCAAACAATTAGATACAAAAAAGAAGTTCTTAGTTGTAGCACTGACTTGAAAGAAGTAATCTGAACACACATTGATTCATCGCAGAGTTTTAACTGGGTGCGTATTTGGTGTCTTAGAGACAAAAAAAACCCCCTACTTATGCATATGAAATATCAAAATGCCACGTTAAAATGAAACTTAATGGAACAATTATAACTGAGATCGAGATTTTCTTTTTTGCTATGCATTTCTTGAAATGCCTGTCGTGCTTGCATGCAGATGAATCCCGCCTCGTTCCCTGTGTACCCTTCAGTATTTGTTAACATTATAATTTGAGAAAGCAAGACTTGTATTTTAAAGTAGATACATGAGTCAATTTTGGTTGAAGATAATAATCATCTTTTAAGTGAATTTACAGAGTTGTAGAAAAGTGATTTATCATGGACATTTTAGCTTATGTAAATGTCAGAGTAATGCCAATAAATGTAAACGTCAGATTTGAAGGGAAAGGGTCAACATCCTTGTACTTTGAATATGGTGGGAATTGTCATTTCTAGAGCTGGAGATTTTGCGGGGTTTTTTAGTGTGTTAGTGTGTGTGTGTGTGTTGTTGTTTTTTACTATTCTACTAAAATTTTAGTAGGCTATGAAAATATTATCTTAAAACTTATGAAACTCCAGGGATAACACTTAAGTCCAGCAAATGAAAACCTTCTGAAGTTCTCAGGACCTTAAAGTATAGACCTTAATGGACAATACATTCCAGTTAGAGCGGTCCAGCCAGCAAGCATTTTAATGAAAACACAGCTACATACGGATGTGCTTGTGTTAACTCTGTAATGGTGCAAGTGTGTTTGGGTATCTGCATGGGTCTGTGTTACCTACGCTCCGTGTTTTCATGCATTTCTTCTAGGGTTAAACCTAACATTCAAACTTGAGAACATATTAATCAAACCGGAAAGGAAATGTTTTTCTTCTTTCCCCCAGATGTGTGCTTCTACCCTTTCTTCTATATAAAACTGAGTCAACACAATACCTCCACAATGATGGTTGTAAGATGTGATAACTTGTGGTTTTCCAGTCCAAACCACACTGGACAGGAAAGATTCCTAATGTGTCATGCAGAAATTCCCTCTGGCAACAAGACCTGATATAGAAGAACTGAAACTCAACTTTCCAATGAGGTAATGACACTTCTCACTCAGGTGGAACCAAACAGAAGACTTCAGCTAGAGACTTTTGAGATGACCTTACTCTGTTCTAGAAGATTTCTAATTTGTCTTTGGTTACATACAATGGGACTTGAATAAATGAACTTTATGGGAATTTAAAAAACCCACCAGACCAAACCACCATGGAATACTGTCAGTGCACTGCATCAAAACCTTCTAAAATACCTTAAAAATGTTTTTTTTTAAAACTTTTTTCCGTAAGTACAGAAAGGATAGTGGTATGATGGCTGCATATAAAGATTTTATTTCACTGATTTACAATGACCAGCTTAAACTTCCTATTTTATTATGACATGTCACATTCAAACCCTTACTTCACATCAGTTATACATCTCCATTCACACAAAAAATACTACTACAACAGACTTTTGAAATTATATAGATTGCTGTCAGTGTTCTCAATAGGTTTGATAAGTTAAACAGAAATTGTTACTTATCCAAGAAGTGTTTTTTGGAGAAAGTTGCTATTCAGCTAACTCTGTTGGGATAAGGAAAGAACAGGAACAATGGGAAGAGCTGTGCTCAAGAGTCATACAAAATTATCTGGAACCTTTTATTTGGTGAATTGACTCTTCCAAGTTTAAAGGCTTGTATCAGCTACAGCTGAAGTTGATTAGAATTTTTCTATTATTTCCTGGATATTAGGAGTAACCAACAACCCCCCGGTGGGAAGCAAAGTATTATCAGTCAATATTTTCACCTCTATGTAACCTTGAAAAAGTACAGACATTAACTAAGAGCACGAGAGAGATGTGCCTTGTATACGCTTTTGAATATGGGAATATGCCCACAGGCAGGAGCTCCAGGAGGTTAATTTCAGCAATAGATGGCTTGTGTTAACTGCAAATTTCAAATCTGTAACAATATAATTCCATCATTTCTATAAAACAATATTTAATATACAACAAACTTTCACCACATAAACACATTAAAAACACCTTTTTATAGTTCCAAGAATTGATTACAGGGTTCTCATAAAAACATTTTCATAACTAGAATCTTAATACAGAATGATTTTTTTTCCTATGCCAAAATACATTTAGACGGTAAATTGTTTGTAGAAAAAGATACAGAGAGAAATGGGGTTTGCTGGCATATAATCCATCTTATTTTGTTCTTTCATGGTCAACTTTAAAGCAATATCTAAAATGTTTATCATAAAATACTTAATTGTTTTATCCAGAGTCTTAACCAGAAAAAAAACCTGAAGAAGTTAATTGGCTTGTTCTGTTTCAATGTCTCTCAGGCGTGCCCAGAACAGCACTTACCCTCTGTACATGCTACCTTGACCACAACTGCTGAGGGTTTTTTTGAAAGACAAAACATTCCCATTGACTTTAAGCTTTGGATGCCCACAGAGTGAAGAGCGGATTCACTGTAACAGCTGAACTGCATTTACCAAATGTAACACTGGGGGGAAAAAAAAAAAAATCCACATAAAAACACGTAGGAAGATTGATCACACAATTTTATTAGAGTCTTTTGAACAATTGTATTACGTTGTTCCTTTATTTAAAAACTCTTGCAAAAAAAGACATTGGAGTGGACTGGTTTCAACCCTGAGCATTAACACTGCATATCAAGTACTGTAGTAAAGAAGCTGGTTAAGTTTGTAGCACTAGCACAAGTCACTGATATTAATCCTCTAGGTGATCAGGTTTTTACAAAAAAAATACATAGTTTTCAATAAATAATGCTTAATTTTACAACTTTGATACAGCAATGTCATACACTGTTTTGACACATACTAAACTCTGCATGCTATATAGTCTACTAGAAGACAAAACTTTGCCATGCATTTTCTTTTTCTAGTGCTAGAAAACACTTTGTCCTCCAGTGCATTGCCTCAAGCAGCCTTACCATCTTCCTTCTCTCACAGCAATAGGCCGTGCACTGGCATGCAAAAACCTCAAGAAAAGGTTTCCCCCCCACCATCACTCAGACTTCTAAACAAAAGTACTTTTCAGCTTTTCCCCCCAAGACCTGGAGTGGCTATGAAAACTAATTTCATGTGGCCTTGAAAAGTCTTTGAAATTACATATTTTAAAAGTGTCATGCTTGAAAAACTGCTCTAAAACATTCAATTTCCCCCACCTGTGGCCATCATGCAACATCGTCGAAATGTTGTAACCATCAAAAGTCCCACACTGGAAAACAGGCCTCCGTTTTAAAACAGCCCACCAAAAAAATAAAAGGAAAGAAGAAAAAAAGTATCACAGCATTTATGTAAAGACTCCAAAACGCCAACATATGTACAAGAGCAAAACCAGATACAAATTGTAAATGAACTAACAATGGCATATAACTCTTCTCCCTGGCTTTGCCAGGAGTTGAGGCAAGTTGGTTTTGGAGATAAGCAGGACGATGGAAACAAAAACAAATTGTGACAATGGGAGTTCCTGGATTAATCATTATTATTTGATCAAATTTCTTCAAGCAGTAAATGGGTGTCTTGATTTTCTTGGAAGTGGGAATTACCAAAATCTAACGCCCTAATTAATAACATAATTCTAAATCAAACCTGCTTCTGAGTATTCGCGAGTCTTAGAAGTTTGGCACCCTTGCGCTTTTTCATCCTGCAAGATTGCACTTCACAGAAAATCCAGGTGTTGTAGCTAACCACAAAAGAAGAAATTTGATTAATTAATAAGGATTGAAACCTCCATTCTCACACTTCCAGGTTGTTGTTCATCATTGAAAACCATTCACCCCTTCTTATCCATATTGCTTTAGGGGTTTCCTTGTATCTACAGAAGTCATTCCTTTGAAATTGCTGTCAATCACAATTTTCTAAGAGTTCTTAAAATATTCCTATCTTTGCACTGGCATAAGTATTGGGTTTTCTAAGAGAATCCCAACCCAAAGAAGGTATTACTTTTATACATGAAATATTACGAACTTTTGTTTCCCTTTTTGTAAGTCATTCTACACTTTCTGCACATTTGTGCTTTATATTGAATATAAAAATAGGTCTTTAAAACTCTATTTACTTTAAACTCACTAAAAAACTACTTGCTTGTGAAATTCTCTTACAAATTCACTGCATCCATGTAGAGAAGATAAAACTAATTAGGCAGTTAATTGGTATAGGTAGTGTGCAAAAAAATTAAGAAAAGCAAAAACAATCACAGCCTTCGATGTGGGTGAGGGGAAAGGAAATAAATCAAAGGAATACAACTGTATAGCAGGGGAAATGTAAGGCAACTCATTGTATTAAGTTTTTGTTGTTTATTTTTTTTCCTGGCCATGCTTACAAATGAAGGTTAGGAGGAGCTACGACACCTATCCTGCCAGCAGCCCTTGAGGCAAAAACTCCCATTAAGCTCAATGAGAGGGTTTTTATTATTATTATTATTATTTTTTATCCAGTGCAGGTTTAAGGCCTTACTAGGCAACAACTGTGAAGACGTAAAAAGGAACTTCATGAACTGTGTTGAATATTAAATATCTAAAAATTATATGGCCCTGACTTTGACCCCACACCAGTTTTACGTTGGTGTAACAACAGAGTTGCACTTTCCTCAAACAGGCATGAGTGAAGGATCAGACTGCACGCATGCAAATCACATTCAACAGACTTGAAGAAGTTTCATCTGAACAACAGCGAATGCCTAAAGAGCATGTAGCACTTAAAGGATGCTTGGAATTAGTCTTTCTACCACATTTGTAAAAGACTGCACTTAAAGGAAGAATATTTCTTAGTTGTGGTTCTTTTTAAAAGAAGAGAGGAAAAACATAATAAAAAACAACAAAAGGGGGAAAATGGTAAGTTTACAAAAATGTTCACTTTAAAATTGAAAAGAATCATCATGTTTGGTCAGTTTTTACATTGAGTTGATATCCTCAGTGTCACCAAGTAAATTGTCTTCCCACATAAAAAAGCTCGGTTTTCTCCCTTCCATCACTGAGTCCCATTACACTGAGAGCAGTGCTGTACAGAGACAAATGCAAAGAATGTGGAAAAAAAGGCCACAGGAGATACTAAGCCTGCAACAGGACTGCTCTACCATGTCAACAAGGATTCCTATGCACATTGGAAAATCAAAGGAGAGAGAAACCGAAGGTACGAATAGTACTAGATATGACAAAAGCAAAAATATGAGAGTAGCTTAGCAGATGCTATTTCTCATGATTAGAAGATTGTTTCCTACTCTCACTGAGATCAGCAGGAGCTTAGGCATTCAACAGCATCAAACTTCAGCCCTAACAGTGTAGTGACTTAAACAGAACACTACCTATTTTTTCCCTGGAGCAATATGCAACAATAAACTCTGAAATAAAAGAAAGTCAACTGTCTGGACAAAAATTGTCTCCCTGCACCATATACCTTCACTCAAAATATTCCTCTGATACAGTATTGTATAATTCCCATCTAGAAGAAAGAAAAGATACACTTCTGAGTGGGTATTATATTTTTTGACTAAAGTAGGCCTGTTGCTCTTTTAAAATATGCCTGACCGGTCTACACTTGGATCCATTAAATCAGTCATCCTTGACTAATATTTTAAATGGTAATTTTAAAAACATCTTCCAAAAATATATGCAAGTCAAAACTTTTGTAGGCTGAGACACAGACCTTATTACAATGCAAACTAAACACAGCCCATATTTGACCATAATCATCCATAACTCATTGAACATCTGTAAAGCACAAATGTTTAATGACACTGCCTATTATCACTTTAATAAACAAGGATGCATATCAGAAGAAAGGGACTGGAAGAACGAGTCCCCATACTCTCATGATAGCTTGAAGAATTACTAAGAGAATTTTGGCTCAGTTTTAAGACTTAGAACCTGATCAACTTACTCCATTACCCTAGCCCAAAACCGAATTTTCAATAGCAGGATAGTGAATGGCTAGGCTAGAGCACGTCAGTGTATCTATTTTCTTTCACTCTTTTGCCTTAGAAGAGATAAATGTCATTTGTTTTCAATCTGATTTCTAAGTTATTACATGGAGAACACACTAATCATTTGAGACCAAAAAACTGAAAATTCAAGAAACTCTGTTTTATTGAGGACTATCCATTGCCAAGGATATCTTGTATATTGTAATTAAGTTTGTTTTAAAACACAGTTTCTCATAAAGAATTATCACAATGCAAGACATAAATTTGAGTTCCCAGATATGCTATATCTCTTTTCTGATAGCAAAGATTTAGGCCAAACAACTTTTATTTAGAATCATGAGTGTTTTATTATTATTATTATTATTAGAAAGAGATCAGATTATATTAATCATTTTACTACCAGTTTAACTAACCTAAAGTAAGATATCTCACCACTTAAATGCCTAAGAGTTGTCTTTGATTAAACATAACATGCATGCAGGTTTTAATGTTATGTTTTATTATGCCTTACAAATGTGTATGCAGGATTTTCATTTCAGCAAGTCTGAAAGCCTGTAGCAGTGGTTGCCACCAAAATACCAGCACAGTGAATTGTCCCTGTAAACAGCTGGATCATTAATTAGTGGAGGAAAAAAAACAAAACAAAACCAAAACCAGAGAATTTACCAATGCCTATCAGCTAAAAAGTAAACTTGAGAAACAAACTTGCACCTTGTGAGTCTGTCTGTTGCCACCAGCAGTTACTTCAGAGCACGCAACTGCAATCTGATGGCTCCTAACGTAAAAAAAAACAAAAAAAAAAAGGACAAAAATTAAAAATGCACGCTGACACAGTCTGCTCACTTACAGCAGAAGCTCGTACCCCCCGTTCCTTCCCACGCCCCCCCCGGGCGGCTCTGCGGAGAGGGGCCGGGGCTGCCCCGCCGGGCCGAGATGCAGCACCGCTACCCCGAGCATCTCCGCGGCAAGCCTCGCCCGGGCTGCTCATCAAAAAAAGGCGGGGGGG
>VWZZ01000666.1:93417-105998 GCA_013399095.1 Psophia crepitans
TGACCTGCGGGTGGTGCCTCGGCGGCCCCGGGCTGCTGGGCGGCGGTGCCCGCTGCTCCTCAGGGCCGGGCCAGCACGCGGGGCCTGCCTGGGCCGGGGGGGAGGTCCCCAGCCCCCCAGGGAAGGCCCAAGCTGGCCGCAGGAGGTGAGCCGGGTGAGGGAGGTCATGGCACCCACCTGGAGGCATTTCCCGCGTGGTGTGGGCAGAGGATAAAGGCCATTTCTCCGAAGCAAAGGGTGAAAACTCACAGAAAGCATCTAACGGTGCTGATTTTTGTGTGTGTTTGTTTTCCAGACAGCGTCCAGTTATTCAGCAGTGTTGTGATTATTGCAGAACGCCTGTAGTGGATCCAGCTGTTGCGGATAATACCATGTTGGTTTTCGTCGCAGAATTTATGAAATCCAAAGCTGACGGTCTACTCATCTGTGGTCATTTTGCTTTGCAAAACGTGTGCCGAAAATGAATTCGCATACTGTTCTGTGGGTCCCTTTGTGTTTCTCCGGCTACTGTTTACAGTTATTAGCAAGGCAAAAGTTTAATAAGTTTTGTGATGGTTGCTGGCTGGATGCAGGCATGATGGCAGTGAGAGGGATGAGCCCTGGCACGGCTTCCGCTCTGTCAGAGCGCATCCTATGAACTGGTGCTAGTGGGGCAGCAGGTCCCCTGGTACATCGTCCTCTAATTAGCACAGTGTTCATTTTCCTCAGACCACAGCAAAATCACTGTGGATGATGTGACTATGATATCATAGGACTGCAGAGTGACTAGTGTGGTTACAGGAACAAACAAGAAAAAACCCCGAGAGTCACTCACCTCTTTTAGCTTTATGGATGCATTAGGGCTGCCAGGTCTGACAGAGCCAGCGGCTCGTGTCAGGGGTCGGCAGGAGTTCGAAAGAGTAGTCAAGAGGCAGATACGTAGTGTCATGTCACTTCCTGTGCCTGACCCCAGCTGGGTGTACAGAGTGGAGGGAAAGGGCATAGCTTAAGAAGGTTCTGTTACATCATTTTGAAGATGTATGTTGTAAATACCTCTCTGCCTCTCCGCAAGTGCCCCAAGGAGGGATTTTTTCCTCTGAGGTTAGCTGTCACCTCTCTCTCCCCTTGTGATTGCACCCAATGGTACAATCTAGCCCCATAATAATGCTTACCCACTTGGAGATAGGAGGTAAAATGGAAAATGTGCCTGGCAGGATTCTCAATGTCGTGAAGCATTACAGTTTAGAGAAACCACAAGAGGAGAGGGTGTGGTACCTTCCAGTCTGTGCCACAGCTGTGGTCTCTCTGAGGAGGGGTGTTGGCCAGCAGGGCATTCCTTTTGAGAGGGCTGTGAGTTTAACACTTTTCACAATGTCCGGGTGAGGACTTGCTCAGATCAGAGCCGTCTGGGTGGCAGGGTTTCAGAAGCGGTGAGAGTATGTTTCTCTAATGATGGTGTGGACAGGAGTCTTGGGAGATGTGTAGCTGGCTGGCTGCCTCCAGGGAGGGCAGCTTTACTGCTGCTGGGACTCTGTTACTAGACCGATGCCAGGATACCAAGAGTCTCAGTTAATTCTGTTTCTTAGTATTTTTCTTTAAACATCAGGATGTAGAAAATAACCTGTGTGAGAGATTCTGAGGTTTTTACATGCATTTTGAATCCAGGTGGAACTAGTGTAGTTTTGCAAAACGAAACACATGGAAATGGTTTAATTTGTTGTCAGTGTTTCAGCTTTTATGGGAGATTTCATTATGTCATATAACTGCATAAAATTCAAGCTGATGAAATGAAAATGAAATGCTTTCTCAATTTCCTATGAAAGGAACAGCAACAAAAAAATTTCATAAAATACTGTTATTTTGTCAAATTAGCATTTTCTAAGAGCCAGGAACTATTTTGGAAAATTTTTGGTCAACTCCAATGGAAAACACATAGATAGGCAATGTTGGTGAGACATTTTGGTGGCTAGAACTCCATCCACTAGCATGACAGAATCTGACATTTCACACATGAAAACCAGGAGAGAGAATTTTTAATAAAGCTGTGGTCTAGATTGACCCGTCGTTACCTTAGACTTTATCTGGGGTGTTTCTTCTCCATTTATGTCCCTGTGAAGAAGCATGTGCCCATAATACTGAGGGTATCACATAACTTTTGTAAATCCTTTTTTTTTTTTTTTCCTATTTTTCTGGTATATCTCATTTTCTGAAGTGTCTTGGCAGCATTTCAGTTTTTCCTCAAAGTGATCTTTTAAATATAAACAGCATTACTGTTTTCTTATGCTTGTTAGTGTTATGTTCTGATTGTTTTTTATTTTATTTTGAAGGGTAGTGCTAGGAAGATAATGAAGCTGAAAACAGACTGATAAATAATAACTACACTCAAGAAAAAAATTACCATGAGGATTTTGGAAATCTGATTAAAACATGTACATGAATAAGTAGATATTACTGTTAAAATGAAATAATTTACTGTTCTAAAAGCAGTTCAAGAATTGTGCCTGTATACTCCTATTAGAGTGCAGCAGTTAGAGCTAACAGCCCACTACTCATTCTTTTGAAATTCAAATGCATAATCATCTTTCCATTATCTAGGTCAATAGAAGGCTCCGCTATCCCAGAAAGTGGGAGAAAACAGGTAAAACAGGATTCACGAGAGAGTTTAATGCCTGCCCCCTTGGATGAGGGCTGGTTTTTTGGCTCTACATCTACACTGGGCTTCCTACTGCTCCGGTTCGGGGGGAACGTGTTACCCTGAGAGCAGTGTGGCATGAAAATGTACTGCCAGAGAAGACACAGACATGGGACGTCCACAACTTCTCTGGGCAACCTGTTCCAGTGTCTCACCACCCTCACAGTGAAGAATTTCTTCCTAACATCTAATCTAAATTTAAACCCGTTACCCCTTGTCCGATCACTTCATGCCCTTATTTGTTACTGAAGGAACAATGTTTTAGAAAAAATCTCCCCCAAAGAGGTGAGACCTAATTGCAGCCTTCCAGTACCTAAAGGGGCCTACAGGAAAGCTGGAGAAGGGCTGTTTACAAGGACAGAGAATCACAGTACAAGGGGGAATGGGTTTAAATTAAAAGAGGGGAGATTTAGATTAGAGATTAGAAAGAAATTTTTCATTATGAGGGTGGTGAGGCACTGGAACAGGAGAGGTTGTGGGTGCCCCATCCCTGGAAGTGTTCAAGGCCAGATTTGGATGGGGCTTTGGGCAACCTGGTCTAGCGGAGGGTGTCCCTGGCCATGGCAGGGGAGTTTTAACTGGATGATCTTTGAGGTCTTAAACCATTCTGTGTTAGATTTACATAAACCAAAAAGCCAAGATTTTTACTCTTCTAAGTCTGAAGACGAATAGTGTTATGAGCGCAGTGTTCTCTTGGTTATTTATTTCATGCCTCTTCTGAATTGTGCTGCAGATTTTTGTCTGGAGAGCCCAAAATGACTTTGCATGGGAAATGTGTGGGAAAACTGGAGTTACGCACCTTCTGCAAGGTGTGGGAAGTGGTTTCAGTCACAAGCTGTAGATTCAAAATGGAGGAAGAAAGAATGACAGTGTCAAGAGGGTTTTGTCTTAACAGGAAACACATGATGGGTTCTGAACAGAGGGGTCACACCTGAGGTTAGATTGCAGACATGTTTCCTAGGGATCTTTTCTGGGATAAATATAAGTTCCTTGAGTCTTGCATTCATAGGGAAAAAATAAGCTGTGGTCTTACCTCCTGTTAGCTAACGCAGGGTGAAATAGTGAAAAGGCACACCGGCTGTGCTTTTTATGATTTGGTGAATCTTCCTGTCCCTAGAGTTTTTTATCTTGAGCTGCTAATTCACATGAAAAATGCAACTTTCTTGTCACTGCTAGGAAGGTGGCATCCTCTCCTGTCTTTTCAGCTGCTGTATATGCTAGCTGCTGCACGCTCTTGGGGATGAGATTGCCTAAGACTCTGGTTTCCACATGCTTGAAAATACAAGTATGTAGGTGCCCGGAGCTGGCACGTGTAACAACCGTATTTCAGAGAGGTGAAGTGCCCTCATGTAACTGAAATTGAGTAACCATTCGAGAGGATAAACTAGTCAAAACCCCAAAAAAGTCAGTTAACCTTGATTTTGTGTGCTGAAATCTTTATTTTGCCAAAAGTACGAGCATCAGCTACAGCTCTGGTGAGGGCAGCGCAAGGCTTGCTGCCTGGCCAGCACTGAGTGTTGCCCCTTTGCAGGTGGTGTGGTCCTCTGCTGCTGCAGGACAGGTCCAGCTGGAGCCCAGAGAAGTTCTCGGCAGGAGTAGGTCCTTGTAGCTCACCTCCTGCCAGAGCTGAGAACTTCCTCATTGGCCAGTGCAAAACTCTACTCCTAGTGAGCTAACAGAAATCTGACAGAACTGCCCTCGAGCTGCTGGCTGACCATAGGCTGCTCTAGAAACATCATTGGACCATTGTTTGTAAAAACGTGATCGGCAAAGACATCTTGAGGCCAAGAGATTGCGTGAGTTCGTTGTAAACTGAAACAATCCGGGAGCTAAAGACTGAGCATCGAGCAACCTTGTTCTTGCAGCATGTGTTGTGTGCAGGGAGCGTGGCTGGGACTGACCCTGGGTGGCTGGGACTGGCATCCTGAGGTGTGGTGTTGCTCCACCATCCTCCCCTAAGACGCTGTTGGATGCCAGTGCTCTCGCACTGTAGTTATATGGATGAGTCATTTCCTCTCAGCCCTGACATGTTGATCTTATACCAGAAGATGTGTTAAGATACCAAGGTGCATCACCATTTTTTGTAATAGCAAAAAAAAATATAATCCGAATGTGTTTTCTGGGCATTGTGTACACTGCAAACCCGTTTTCTGCTTTAAGAAATGGCATAAAACACAGCATTGCAATGTTCCACGTACACTGCCACCCTCTCAGAATTTTTATTTGCAAGACAAAATACTATTTTTCTTCCTAGTTGTGAGAGTAAAACCCAGCTCTGCAAGTCAGCCGGGGTCCCTTCCATCCCGCAGATCGTTGTAGCACGAGTACTTCTGTTTGGCAGATGATTTCCTCAGCCACTTGTGTGTAACCCTATTGATTTGAACGTCTGCCCCCAGCAACACCTGTGCAAATTCACGGATGGCACCGGGCTTGCACAGATGCCATGGAGGGCATATTCTGGCGTGCAGGATATTTATTGCTGGTGGTGATGCATGAGATGGAAGGGATCCAGGACTCGGGCTGAGTTTGTGCAGCTGGCAGTTAGAAATGTACTTGCAAACTGAGCTCATTGGGTAGAAAAATCAGTGTGATAATGAATCCAGAGCCCCTAGTGCCATTTCTACCAAACCACGTTTTAGGGCAGGAGAACAATTTAGAAGAGATGTGACTCTTATTAAAAGTGTCTGAAAATTGTACTTGGAAGAAAGTGAAGGGAATCCCATAAGAGATTGTATTGCGGTTATTTTATATCAGAAATTACTGTTACTCAGCTTGCTTAAATAGAAATGTTTACTTGATTCTGCTGAAATCTTGAAAGATGTTAATTCGAACTTAACACCAACAATTTAATTTTTAGCTTAATTTTAATTAAATATTCAATAGGTGGTTACATGAAATTAAAAAAAAAACCCAATTGTTTTTAACCGGTTATATTTTGATTGATATGAAATCTTCCACAAAATTCAAACCAATTCAAAGTGACAGAGTTTTTTCGTAATGCTATACATTTATGTTGTTGGCCTATAGACATGGAAATCCACAGTGTTTTAGCAGGTCTCTTAGGAAAAAGTGTTGTACCTTGAACCAATTATAGGCCATCTCTAGTTAAACTGCAGAGCTAGTTTGCTTAATATGGGTAATTTGGTGTTGTAAAGTATTTGTCAGTACCCCAGGGTAGTCTCTTAGGGCACATGGGTTTCACTGTATAATATTTCACACTAATATGTGTGCCAGTTAATCTGCTTAGGTGGAGACTATTTGCGACTCATCTAGGATTTGTTATGTTATGTACTTAATTTATGAAATATGCTTAAAGCTTCTCCTTATCAAATCTAGAATGATAATCACAGTTATTGCACTGAATTTGTTTGTTATTTTTAGGGGCGCCTATTTAGTCCAGTAGACTCTTAAAATGTGAAAATTTAGCTAGGACATGCCAAAAAAGCAGAACAGAATGGTATAGCATTAGACATCACACCCGTATATCCATTAGAAATATAAAGCACCTTCACAGCTGAATAGACACAGGTACACAGATTTATCATTTACCTTTTCCTCCCTCCTAAAGAACAGTGGAGGGCTGCAGCTGGCCCCACCCTCACTTACAGCCAGATAACATGGGAACCTGTGAAATGGAGACGAGGTGTTTTCTTTGGCTCCGCTGCCTTGGCTGTTCTTTTCAACATTTAACTTGACTGTTCTTTTTAACATTTTCATAAACGACTTGGATGTGGGACTAGAAGGAATCATGAGCAAGTTTGTGGATGATACTAAATTGTGAGGAGCTGTGGATTCCATTGAGGGTTGTGAGGCCTTGCAGAGAGACCTGGACAAATTAGAAAACTGGGCAATCACCAACCACATGAAGTTTAACAAGAGCAAGTGCCGGATTCTGCACCTGGAAAGGGCCAACCCTGGCTGTACATACAGACTGGGAGAGGACACGCTGGAGAGCAGCCGCACTGGAACGGATCTGGAGGTCTTGGTTGACACCAAGATGAACATGAACCAACAGTGTGCTCAGGATGCCAGGATGGCCAAGGCCAACCATATCCTGGGGTGCATCAAGCACAGCATTGCCCGCAGGTCTAGGGAGGTGATTGCCCCACTCTACACTGTGCTGGTGCAGCCTCACCTCCAGTACTCTGTGCAGTTTTGGGCACCACAGTACAAGAAAGACATAAAACTATTGGAGAGTGTCCAAAGGAGGGTGATTAAGATGGTGAAGGGTCTAGAGGCTGAAGTCCCTTGGCTTGTTCAGTATAGAGAAGGCTGAGGGGAGATCTCATCGTGGCCTACGGCGTCCTCACGAGGGGGAGCAAAGGGGCAGGCGCTGATCTCCTGTCTCTAGTGCCCAGTGATAGAACCCAAGGGAACGGCATAAAGCTGCGTCAGGGGAGGTTTAGGTTACATATCAGGAAAAGGTTCTTCACCGAGAGGGTGGTCGGGCCCTGGAACAGGCTGCCCAGGGCAGTGGTCACTGCCCCAAGCTTGGCTGAGTTCAAGAGGTGTCTGGACAATGCTCTCAGTCATCTGCTGTGATTGGGCTGGTCCTGTGTGGAGCCAGGAGTTGGACTCGATGATCCTTGTGGGTCCCTTCCAACTCAGGATATTCTGTGATTCTATGATTCTATGACCTGCAGGAAAGACACCAAGTCTCACGTCCTCGCCTGACTGGGATCTGTGGGTCAGCTGCCCTTTGTATATAGTGTTCTAGAGCCAGTGAAAAGCCACTCTGCCGTGTATGCCTGAAAGGTTTTTACTTTATCGGACCCGCACAACGAATGGGACTCTGCAAAGTCCTGCAGGAGTTTACCAAGAAGGGCCTTGCCCTAAATGCCGCCTAGTCCCGTGCCATTTCCTAATCGCAACATTGAAGATACCCAAGGGCCTGGCCATAATGTGGCCTGTCCTGCCAGATCAGCCAGGAGGAACCCACCAGGGAACAACTTGGAGGTTTGCTTTAGTGGTGTTTTCTCATCTGTGAGCTGTGGAAGCTTTGTGTGCAGCATGCGGACCCCAAGCCGATGAGCGCGGTGGTGTGCGTGCTGGCTTTGTGCACGGGAAATCTCCTGCCTAGGGAGCTGCGCAGGCCAGAACTGCTTGGTGCATCCAGTCAGTGCATCCCCCACGTGCGCTGACTGCCTTCCCGTCTGAGTCCCAGCGACTTCTGCCCACTTTTGGCAGGGCTCGGCTTGGACGAGCGGGGGATGTGGGCTTCTTGTGCTGCCCTGGCTTCGCCTCCAGGCAGACTTTTCTTGCCGGCAATCCTGAGCTTGGGCTTGCGCTGGCAAAACGCGAGTGAGAGGAGTGCAACAGCTGTACAGTGGAAATGGAAATTAGAGCTTCATCACTGAACAAAGAAGCAAACCACGTAATATTCCGATTGGATGTATATATTTGGAGGAAAAAAGGTTATATGAAGATCTTTATAAAGCTCTTTATGTCCTTGTTTTGTTACGTCCATGTAAATCTTTCTATTACCATTGTTTCAAAAAGAAATAAATTTAACAAATGTTTCATAACCTTTTTTTTTAATGGAAAACAAACAAACAAACCTCCTAGTAATAAATAATATCAGCAGTCACAAGAAATTGTACAGTAGCTAAACAATGAAGGCACATAGAAATGCTGTTTGCTTTATTCCTACACAAAGCCCTGCTGAATTCACAGGAATGAATTAAATATGCTGAGTGTGACTGGGACTCTGGGAAAGCAACACTTCGGTTAATACTGGTTTTAATTTTCTGTTTTTATTAATTTGTTGTAAATTTGGATAATAGCTTTAAAATAAAAGCCACTATGGAACTGCAAATGTATATGCATATAAAAATACATTTCTAATTCCTATGAAAATCACCTTGTGTTCTTTCAGTTCCTAAAAGAATACCCAGCAAAATTACTAAATATTCACCAAAAACAGGTAACTGGAAAAAAAAATAAATCATATCGTTCCCTCTAATCACTTTTGCTTTGTAGTAAAAATGAGAAACATGTCCGTATTCTGTCCGCTATTTCATATTTATGAAATACGCTAGGAGGTTCCAGGTGCGTGCAAACCCCTGGCTGCACCAGTCCTTTGGTGGTGGTGGAGAACAGATTAATTTGGAAAAGATTGTTCATCTTAAACCAAAAGCACAAACTGTCCATCCTTCTCCCTCCTCCTTCCCTTACGTTGCAAACCGCACGCTGTTGGTATTAACAGCACCGAGATGCTCAATAACATCAGAGGCTTGAAGGGTTCCTGATGCTTTATTACACAATGATGAAAATATCATAACGCCTCTAACTTCATCAAATCAGGCATTTCATTACAGCGTCCTGCAAGTATAGAAAACTGATTGTCTTGTGTCAGCATGGCCCGAATCCAGTTCCTGCATACAAGACATGGTTACTAATGATCTTTGTACGTCAGCTGGGACTTGATCTTACTTTTTTTTTTGTTTTGCCGCACGAAGAATTGAAAGTCAGAGCAGCAGACAGAAAGAGTTTATTACAGCTTATCATACAGTTTGTTTGACAAAATGGTCAATCAGTAATAAACCAAAAATTAATAATTAATTGTACTTTCAGTTTGCACAGCGGTTTATATCTCACAACAAGGCGAAGTCTTGGGTAAGGAATTATTATTACCTGCAGTTTATAGAAGGGAGCTGCGGCTTTGGGGTTCTCCCTGCACCATCAGTACCGGTCGGAAAAGGCCGGTACAGGGAGCTGGAAATGTCTTCCCGATCTCTGTTCTCTGCCTTGCCTGGTTTGTCTGGCTGGCTGTGCGACCCAGAGGAGTATCTGCGCTGCCAGCGAAGCAGCGTGTGGAGGGGACTATTTCTTAAGCACAGACTTGCCCCAAATCCTGACCATGTGTCTGAAGCCTTCATGCAGGTACAAACTTAGGCCGGCATATTCTTCAGCTTCCAGGGTAGTTTCCCTGTAAAGAATCTCTCTCCTGTGGGTAAGATTAACAGAGCTCTGCTCAACCCCTTCCGCATCCCTTTGCGTCTCCTTTCTTCCTCGCTTCCCACGCTGCCAGAGAGGAAAGGGGGCAGCTGACCAGCCATACCCAAATCCAGAGTGCTCTCTGAACTCTTCATTGGGCAATTTAGGCATAACACATCAGAGCAGGAAAGGGAGATCTGAACCAGTGCTAAGGTAATTTATCTAAGACTACACAATGAGCCCGGCAGAACAGGCATCGCCCTGAAATCCTCCCCGTTACAGTCCCGAGGTCTTTTCACCACACAGCCTTGAGACCAAATGAACAGGCATGCTGAGAAGTCACGTCTGAAAAGACAGTGTCTACCATGCAATTGCTCCCATTTTGGGCCAGGGTAAAGATCAGAATTGGAGCCAACCTGAGAAGCGAGATACATGAAGTGAAAACATGCTTTTTTTTGCATGTGAACAGTTTTCTCTTGAAACAGATAATTACTTGGGAGAACCATCTACTTCTATTCTCAAACAGAAAAAAATAAAAATATATTGTCGTGTTGTTCCATTTCTGTGTTATTCTGGTAATGTATTTCAGTGACTGTATGCTTTTCTGACTATTCAGAATCACTTCGCAGAGAGATTGAATTTACATTTTATCTAGACACCAGTCTTACCCAGAAAGATCTTTTTCATTTCAGTACTAGTTTGAAAATCCATTATTTGGTGTTCATCGTACGCAGGTTTTCATTTCCAGCAAGATTGCTGTGGCAGAAGAAATATAGACAAACTCAATGACTTCACTAAGTATGAGTTTTCTTTTAACATAAAAAAAAAAAAGCCTTTCTGGTTTCCCTGAGCACCGAGCTTGGGAAATGTGGGCCCGATTCTGGAAACTAGGGTTTGTTTTTGGAGAGTAGTTCAGCATCCTCACCTCCCACTTGGAATCTACCTCTCCCCTACCCGGGCCCCTCCTGGCTTTCAGGATAGCTAATATCATTTCCCCTGAGAAAACAAAGTAATTTTGTATTTAAATTATATTTAAATCTGGCATTATGAATCAGCTGGAAGTGCTGGTCCTGCAGCTCTTATACAGTGTGATCTCAGTGGTGAGAGCTGCTTTACCAGCACTGATCCTCATACGATCCTTCTATTAACGCTCAAGCGTTCAAGTTGTTTCAAATACAAAATTTGCTTCCTGTAAGAAATTTTAGCACCAGCCAGTTCCAGTGGCCATGCAGGAACACCAGTCCCCGTTACACTGTTAAGCCATCAAGCCCAAGTCACGTAAAGTCGCTGTTTCACTATCTCTCCAGGGAGCCCAAAATATTTATGTACCACCTGGTGCCTCTGTCTGGCTCAGACTTCGGGTAGAACCTAGCGCAGCGATGCTTTGGTTCAGGTCGGGGTCTTTTGTTGTCCCCAGAATGCAAATACTTGTAGTCACTCTGAATTTTGAAAAAGTACCTGGACGAAACTGGAACTGATGGTTGAAACGCTTCTCGTGAAGAATACGATGAAAGCTTCTGATTTAGAAATGTCAGCGTGAGAGCACGGATATTTCAATTTGAATGCAAGTGACATGACTTTCTGTTGGCTGTTCCATTTAAAACAGACCTTTAAATTAAATCAATGAGAAACGTGAATTTTAAGTTTATTCAGATTTTCTTTATTTGAGATTTTCTCATTTGTAACAGTAATTTCTCACTGCTGTTGAAAGTGATGCTTAACATTATGATTTTGACAAAATCACATATTTCTGGATCTTGCTTTGAGAAGAAAATGTCAATCATTCGTCTTTCACAACAGTATTAATTGGTTCCTGCCTGGATGCGATCCTGTGGAACTGGCTGTAGGTGAACCTGCTGTGGCAGGGGGGTTGGACTAGATGATCTCCAGAGGTCCCTTCCAACCCCTACCAGTCTGTGAATCTGTGACCGATTGTACAACACCACAACTCATTTTGGAGACCACACTGGTGTTGCTATTAGATATTTTAATGGTGAATTAAGGAGGAAAGAGAGGGGAATCACGAGTTCACGCAAATGGCAAAGAGGGTGAGGAGAAAAGGTGAGACATGGGAAGAGGGAGGGCAATCCAGACGTCGAAATATGCAGAACTAGGTGTTGTCATATTCCACTGAAAAACACTGATTTTTTATAACAAGGCACTGAGCTGATAAATCACCTTGATAACATTTACTGTATACGGGTTGTTTCTGGTCATTGTGCCAAGCTTCCCGTTAGCATCAGGGAGATGACTGATGTAGACTGCAGGGAATACGAGAAGCGCACAGATAGCAGGGCCACGCGCTGTAATTCCCAGGGGAATGCAGCCCTCTCTTTGTATTGGGTTTGGCACACTGGAAACTAGAGGGGGAAGAAACCCTGAAGCACAGCAGTGGAAGGGAGCTGCCATAAAAAGGTCCTGTCTGACCTCTGCTTTAAATACAAAAGGTTTCTTAACTGTAATGAGAAAAAAAAAATTACTGTTCAAGATGTGTAAAACCGATCTTGGGTCTGAGCCACAGTTACTTGCCCCTTTGGAAGGCACAGGCGTAAAGCAGTATTTCACAGCATTTCGCTGCAGTGTTGTCTTCAGGCTTAATCTGGTAGTGAAATGCTTAAGCAAATAGTTACAAGAAAATGAGTTCTTAGGGCAGCTCCAATGTCACCCACGTGTGCAAGATAAGGTGAGCAACTGCTCTCCTTTTTTAAGTGAAGACACTCTGCAGCTCTAATATGAAGTTAAATTACAAATGCTTCAGCATGGGCCATGAGTACTTATATTTACACAAAAATAATGTACTATTTTGAAATACTTGTCTTCCCAGCGGCTTTTTTCTTTCCACCCCCAATCCAAAAAAAAGAGCAGGTTCCTTTTATGCTTCCAGTCCTGCTTTTCCTCGTTGTGGGCACTTGCTGACAAGGAATGAAATCTATCGCGCTCGCTTTCCAGAAATGCTCCACCACGCCACCCCCCC
>VWZZ01000666.1:106330-122595 GCA_013399095.1 Psophia crepitans
TAACACAACAACTACATGTACCTAAAAACACACACACATATTTTTCCTGGTGTCGCTCATATTTCTGATAAGCTTAACAGGATCTTACCAGCAGCGATTTCACTCTAGAGTGCTGTGGAAATGTATAAGAAATTCCCATAAATATCCAATATTTGTTTCATGCAGAACTCAACAGTTAGTGCTGACTAAAATGCTATAAGGTGAAGAAGTTGTCTTCGTAATACCTTTTTATAAACTTTAAACAGCTTTTCCAAGGAATTAGCTTTTTGTGACAAACCTAATGAGTGCAGCATTCTCTGATTAAGTAGGAATTGTGGATTTTCGGTTCAGGTTATTATTATTTTGTTAGAGAACTCTACCTGCAAATTAAAAGTACAGCAGTAAATCTTTTGAGCCACAGATGCTTTTAATACTAATTATTGTGTTAGTGCCTAAGATTCACAATTATCCTTCACAGTAACCAACATAATTTACAACTGGCTTTATTAATAGATTATTCAAAATTATATGCAAACATCTTGTTATAGTAGCCTGCCCGGACTGTTTACTAGATATAACTGAATGACAGTATTTTTACCTTAAAATACTTTAGCAAGTTTGAACCTCACCTTGTAAACAACATGAAAGTGAATGTTTTTCCTCTAATTTGCTGAACATTTGGCCTGATCTGCTTTTTATCTTAAACAGCTATGACATATATTAGAAGGTGATAAAAGATGTTCTCTGTCCTCATGCAACTAAATAACTGAAAAAATAAAATAAAATAAACAACTTCGTATTGAAAATAGAAGTTTGGCAAATGATAAATACATTATCTCTTGTGTCACTTTGAGGGGGAAATTGCAGAGCTGAAATTCTGTGTACTGGAAACCTTCTGAATTTCACAGTGCATTTGCTGTTAGTAATGTTTTAAAAGAGGTTTTCAAATTCGCCAAATGTATATATGGAGAGGAAGCAGCTGGATTAACCTGATATCAGATTAATGATCCACTTTCAAAGAGTGCTTTTAGGAAGGAAGAAGGCCTAGTTTCGTATCGTGAAAGGCCATTCAAGGTCTCAAAACCTGGTTTTGGTATTTTTTGAGTGCCACTGCATTAAGATGGCAAACCACAAAATCTGTAGTCCAGTTCTTGAAACTTTTTTTGCTTTATGGACTATTATGCTGTCAAAACTCTACTTTTATAAGGTGCCCAAGTATGAATTTATACAACAATAAAATTTCTAAAGAAGCCATAAATGTCTAAGGGATAAGTAACGACTGTTATCACGAAAGCATGCATACCTGAGTGTGTATTTAAGCAATACGCTCACTTTTCTTTACCAAATCAATAGTCATATATTTTCACAGCCCCTTTTTTCACGCTGCGGTATTTTGCAATAACATTAACTCTGCCAGCCAAACGACCAGATGCCGAATTCAAACTATTGCAGGGTATGTGCAGACTACCAGATTGCTTGCTGACCTCCGGTTCTCACCCAGGCCCCGGCTCCCACACCGTACCCGACGAGAGCAGCCAGCAACCCGGGCAGGGCAGGAGGATGGAGTAACTGCTTTTGACTGAGCTTCCCGTTACCTCCATCGGGAGCCAAGTGCCTTAGTAGTTCATGTCCCCATTCAGCTTGAGTCCTGAAGATGGTACAAGATGCTAGCACTGGATGCTCTGATTTATTTGTGCAGGCTGGAGCACGCCCGTATAGAGGAGGCACCGAGCCCCATCCTGCACAACGCTAGGGATGCTGCAGTGAGTGACGTCGGACATGGGGATGCTTTCATTAGCTCTCTTGCAATACTGCCGGGGTTGTAACTGCTCTGTTTGATAGGGAGTTTTGAACCTTACTCTAAATTTCCTCACCTTTTTTCCCTAGTTTATTTCCTATCCATGTGTAGAGTACACCTGAGCATTCATTGCTTTTAGGTTTTGGGGTATTTTTTTTGGAATTCCCTTTTGCAAAGCACACAGAAACCCACCAACTACTAGGAATGCTCTCCAGCCTGAAATTGCTTCTGTAGCTGCTGGACCATAAAGTTTCCCTTACCTCTGATGCTGGGAAAACAGCCCTGTTTCTTAAAAGTATATTTCTGAGGCTGTCAGAGAAATCATGGTTTTTCTAAATTAAATGGAAGATATTTCTCCAGTTAGCTGAGAACACTAAGAACAACTGTTTGAGCATTAAAGCACTGAACTGATAACTTTGATACAAAATTCATGATCATTGGTCCAGATACTCTTCTCTTACAAATTGTTTTGTTAGAAGATGAACAGTACATACAAAGAGCAGGAATAAATATTTGATAGGATCTGTACCTCTTTGCTTACAAAATTGAGAAACTATCATAACCCCCACCGAAAACCACTGGAATTTATTGGCTGCTCCCCTAAATTTTCCATCTTTATTGCATAAAATTGGTAGAAGTATCTCTGGTTTGAGACTTTCCCTAGTAGGAAGAGGCAGAAAGTAGAACAGTTTAATGTAATAAATAATGTAGTCTGAATACAAAGATGTGAGCTGTGGTTCTGTGTCTGTGTAGCTGTATTAATTTCTGTGGAACAATTCCTAATTTAAACCGTTTTTCAGGAAAATACACTGCTTTGACTGTTTTGAAGGTGTTTTTATTTTTTTTTCTGTGTTATCTAGGAAAGCACATGCTCAAAATATGGATAAACCCAGCTAGAGTAGCTGTCTTTTGAAAAGTGTTTTAGAACTCTGAAAGCTAAGCATCACAAGTAGAATTGGTCAAACAGTATTATTTTCTGAACCAAAAATTGGATAAATGTTAGCTTTTGAGGAATTTGTTTTTCAGCCAGGAAACATTCTCCTTATCTGGAATGTTTTAGCATTTGCTAAGTTTTTTAGCTTGTATGGCATTCCTGATTGAACTGCATACTGTTCAGACCCTCCAGGATGGTCAGCTGATCATTTCTTACACTGCTTCACTGTGTGGATAAAGCTGCAGTCAGACACTTGTGGGTAAAATACACAGATTTTTTTTTTTTTAAGCATTTTTGCATTGTTTAATGGGCTTTAAAAGTAAGTGCTTAATTTCCCATTTTTTCCCCTCCCACAAAAATCACTTCCAGCACCGCTGCAGGATATGGAGACAGTGTGTGAAAAGCAAGAGACTATTTTTATCAACACCTCTACAAGCAGCTCTTTATCCCAGCGTGCAGAGCTAAGTACGCCTCTCTCTTCTGACCTTCTGCACCGTGCGCTGGCTCGCTCAGCCTTATCTGCAATCAGAGTGCCTGACCCTCCACATCCTGGCGGGTCACAGGTATTTCCTTCCACATGGGACCTGAAGGGTACTTCTAATTCCAGCAGCTAAACCACATTTTTTTCCCCAGTGGATTTCAACAATGAAGTTGTAGTCATATAGCTTTTTCCCTTTTTTTTTCAAATCCGTTTACTCTTTTTTCCCACTGACTTTGTTGCTATTTGACAGTCTAAAGAGAATTATTAAGCCTATCCTATTCTCTTAGTTTTTACTGCAAATGTTTTTGTACTATTTATTAAAAGGTTGCATGAAACCAAATATATTTTACACTAAATAATGGTTCTGAATAATTGATATGTTAAAAACATGTCACCTAAAATATTCATCAAATTCCAAGCAAAGAAATGTCATATCATTTGTCTGAAACAATCCAATTTCCATGTAACTTGTCTGAATTCGTCTGCTGATTTTAGAAAAGACTCTCACACCTGACTGCATTTGCTGATATTCTCTTCCCGAGATTCAGGTCAATCGGAGTACAGACGCTTGTCACCTGCACTTTTTGGATTCCAGTGTCAAGACAAGTCCTAAACAGAGAAAAATCTCTTGCATTTGGAAGTGAGCACTGCAGGAGATCTGTTTGCCTTTTGCACCATTTTATTATATAATCCATTGCACCCTTTGTCACACCTAGCAAATCAAAATGCCATTAAATAACCTCTTAATATGTCCTTTTTTCCCCCCTTTTTTTTTTTTAATTGCATTTACTGAGCAGGGTGCAGATAGTCGGCTGAGAGGGCAGTAGTAAGAGAGGATGAAACGCTGGTCCCTTTGAAATCAGCAGCAAAGATTCAGTTACACAAACAGGAGCTCAAGCAGGAACAGGAGAAGAGAAAACATGAGTGTGGTAGCTACCATCTCCTGAGATCTCTGCGGAGGCGTGCTGCTCTCATGAGATCTTTCTGCAATCCACACAATGACTAAGGGCTTCTGGGTCTGAGATCTGAGCAGACGTTGAGTGCCCTATTGCTCCACCACCTGCCGTGGGTGCTGCCACCCCTGTGCTGGAGGCTGTGGTGAAGGGTTTGGCCAGGCCAGCCTCAGGGCTGCTGGACCTTGGCTTTCTGTGCAGCCAGTGGAGAGAGAGCCGCCGTGTCCCTTATGGCTGATGTTCTGACTGATTTAGAGGAACGGATAAAGATACACAAACCCAGAGATTCAAATATGTCCCTTCCTTTTAAAAACAGGGGTTTAGTTTGAATTTTCATATCTTTTCTGTAGCACCAAATCTCTAAGTATGGAGAATAATTGCAGTCCCAAGCGCCTCTTGCAAGGAGGATAACACCCAGTCACACGCTGTGCAGCTCATCTCTAACCTTAGTGTAGAAACAGAGTGGACAAGCTCATTTTTATTGTGACCTGCAAAGCAGCTACCAAGGAGTTCCAGGTTTTCAGAGAAAATGTTTTGGTTTTTAAAATATGACACCGTGACTTAATATGTAAAAACCCCAAATATCCAGTACTGAATTTTCCTCTTAAAAACATTACTTAACAATTTAAGAGTCTTCTCTCTGATTCTAAAAAGAGTTTCTGAAGCCAGGACAACCTATATTTTTTGACAGGTAGCTAGAAAACTATGGATTTACAAATGGAAATGTCGTACTATGTCTAAGTATGTACTCAGTAAAGGCATTCATATCCAAATTTAGTATTTTTCTAAATGTCAGCTGAGAGGGATTTTTTATTATTTTTTTATTATTTTTTTTTTACATCCAGGTTATAAATTCCTGGAATTAGGGGTTCATAATACGGAATTGTTTAGAAACCTTTATTTATAGCAGCACTAGCAGATGCTGCAAAAACGAACAGTAGCATCTAAGCTGTTCTGGTATTCCAATCATTCATACCAATTCTTATTACGAGCCCGCTAAAGCAATGTAACGTGCAGTGTCTCTGCCACCCAGTCAGCGCGCACGTTTTTCACATGTCCGTGTCTTTTCTTGTGAGCGGAGCTATGTAATTGAAAGCATTTTATCAGCTCCGGAGTAAAAGACATCAGGGGAGGGAGGGAAGGGATTTAGGTACACAGCTCTTGTTGATAATGAGAGCTTCACTGTTACTGAATGTTTACTAAAGATAAGAACAAAATATATTTGTGGCATGAACTTCAGATAATATTTTACCTGCTCTTTGAGCAGGTAAGCAAAACAAACACTCCGCTCTATCATTTTCAGTAGTGAACTCAGCAATAATTTGCAGAGAGAGAAAAAGAAAGAAAGAAAAAATAAAGAGCAACCTTGACTCTGCTTATCCTGTGGTAAATGGTGCTATTCAGAGAGGGGCTAAAGCAGGGGCAGGGCAGAGCCACACTTCCTCTCGGAGTACTTGGAAAAAGACTGCACAAAGTGCCCGTGATGGCAGAGATTGCTCCTTTGTGTGTTCTTGACGCGCTTTGGGGTGGGTGGGGAAAGAGTCCCACTCGTCCCCTTTTTCTTACCCATCCTCTTTTTGAGTGTGTTTCCTTGAGAGGTGCCAAACCCTGACTCCTCTCTTTGCTCCGCTGGGCTCTCCAGTCCTTCCTTTATCCTGTGCATCCATCACAAAAATTCGCCAACTAAATACAAGCATCGTTTAGCTTCTGACACGACCTGAGACAGTCCTTTAACAAATGCCCCAGTCTCCAGTCACAGTGTTTCCAGGGAGTGCCCTGAGAGCTACCGTGCCTGAGGCACCCTCACAGGTGGGTGAACACCGGACATGAGACTCTTCACCCCGTGGAGGCAGAAGGGCTAATTTATCATTGCCCTAACACCATCTATGCTGGCACAGAGTATTCACAGAGCAGGCTCAGGGCCACCCCGGCTTGCTCTGAAGCCAGCTTGCTGCTTTGAGTTGAGCAAGCCGGTCAGGGACCACATTGCTGGGGTGTCCATGAATATCAGGGCTGGGGATATGTCTCCTTTGGAAACGTGGTGAAACCACCAGTGATGAACTTCTCTGCCACTTTAAGTCTCTAGGGAGCCTTACCTCTGCGTTGGCTGTAGAGGGTCTTCATCTGCATCCGGCTGAGATAGCCACCGGGGCCTCCGCTGGGCAGACTTGTTTACTCAAGCCTTTACCTGATTACTCACATGACAGCGATAAGGAGCGTATTTGTTGGCAAACAGGTGTAACTCATCAATAATGGTAGCAGGAGGTCACTTGATGACATACTTGGACACACTGTGTGTTTGTTTAGTTTTAAAAGTACTCATCTGTCAGGGGAAGGGCAGCTGAAGATGCACGCCCCATAAATCAGACAAAAGCCACTTCAGCACATCTCAAAATCTGACGGATGCTTTTCAGTACTCGTACTGGCCATAACAGTCACCTTCCCCATTACGAGCTATGTGGGTTTGGCCTGGAAACGGGCTTTGCTCCACTCTTGGGAGGTTAGTGCAGGTGTGGCTCCTTGCCCAGGGCACCGGGTGGGATGGGACACAGAGTGGCTGCTGTGGGCAGCACAGGCTGCGCCCGGAGCCGGCAGACCTGAGACATGCAGGGTCAAATGCCATGGACCACTGGAGGAGGCCAACACCTTGGAGCTGGTCTGGGTTGAAACCTGTGTTTTCTTGGAGTCATTTCTGTGGGCAGATAGGTTGGACTGTGTTTCAGATTCATTATGGATGGTGGTGTCCTATCAGCTATTCCAGAATCATGTCTCTGTAAAGGCATAAATTGAACCTATGATGAAAACGAACTCTCGAGACCTTTACAACCTTTACACCATTTGTAGATAAGTTGTGTTTGGTTTGCTTCCAAAATTCTTGGATGATCAAGATGAAGTGGGCAACTCTTACTCCACAGGACTGATAGTAGATACCAGGCTTTTCCTTGCCATAGTATGAAATCCCACTCATTTTCGTTCTATGGCCAAAAAGCATTACAACTTTGCCCATGTATGACATTTTTTTCATATATACTGACAGTCGCGTCCCACCCTGATTCTACAGGCAGCTGCATAGTTAGGATGCCCATTCTGTTAAATGCCATGGCACACTCCCGCTTCCATGTCAGTTTTATGCGAAACCTGTAAGATCCTGAAATATCCTTCAGAGTCCAAGCCCAGTGCTGGCATTTGCAGATATAAAGAGGTTATCACAATGGTAACGTTTGCTTTAAACTTGGCCTTTTTTATGGTAAGAAACTGAGCCTTTCAGTTTGGATACTAGAGATTCTTCTAGTTTTGTTTTTGTCAATGCATTGTTCTCCTTCTGTATGAATATGTATTATTATAGGGCTGTGATGAGGATAATGAGATCCTAGCACTGATTTGTTTACAATATCTACATATGTGTGTGTTTGTACATGCGTATATGTAAAGGAAGGCCATGGAAACATTCATATATTGGTGCTGTTTAAAAACAACAATGAAAAAAATAATCAAGTAAAAAGCAACAAGCGAAAATAACCAAGCAATTGGAAAGGTCATGTGTGTGCAAGGAAAGAGAGAAACAGAAAAAAACCTCCACAAAACCGAACCGCTAAAACAACAACAAAACGCCAAGTTACATTTTTGGTCAGTATCTGTTTTTAGCATTTCCCGCTGTGGTTTTTTATGTCAGTTGTTGTACAGTGGGGACAAAAAGAAATTATTTTACTGTGTGATTAGTTTGGAAAGATGGATGTACCTGAAATTTAAGGATGGGGAATCTGTATCAAGATGGCGCTTGAGTAATGTAGGGGAATACTGTAGGAGTAATGTTTAGTATTTGATTTTTAACGTCTTATCGTAGTATTTCTTCCTTCCTAAATTCCCCTCTTCTTTCCTCCTGCCCTTCTGCAGTTTTTGATAAATGTAACCCTACTATACCCAAGTATATTAAATCTGCATAGAAGAAAGAGTATTTTGCAAAGTTTGAGACGTTTTTCAGCAGACATAACTTGAAACAGGTTATAATTAAAACGTGCATGAACAGAAACTTGAAGGAAATACTGAAATATTTGTGCTGCATTACCTAAGAAGACGATAGCTTTTGCTGACTTTTTTTTAAATTCGCTTTCTGAAAGTAGCTGTCAAACTTCCTATCAAAGTTAAAATTCCTGTGAAGAAGTTTTGACTGATTTTCACTGATGTCTTTCAAGCCTTTAACTGTGTATTTAAGAAGTGCTCTTCAGGGCCTGCAATTATATAAACAGGCATACATATATATGTACAGAGAGAGTGAGAAAGAAAGAGGGAGAGAGTATTAGTAACTGACTCAGATTTGTCAAGCAAATTATATTCTTTTCTTATTTGTGGAGTCCATAAATTTGTGCAGAATAATTAACAGACCTGCGGTAAGCAATTCACCATTGATTCGCAGAGCGGTAAACCAGCATCCCTTCCCGCTGGGGAAGGGTCACAAACTCGCTGCCATTCGTTCGCTCGCTTAATCGTGGGAGGGAAACCCAGCCTCTGAACTGCCAGCGCTGAGATATATGTTTGACACAGTTGTTTTAGCTGAGGGAGACCAACAACCAAGAAAAGGCTGTGAACCCAGAACAAAATTAGTGTATTTAAGTGTTTAATCTTTTCTTCTTGTGGATATCATTGTAAAATTTTTTAAGCTCTTCCTATGCTTGTGACCCTGAAGGGATTCCCCTCCTTCACCTTCTTGTTTTGGAAAACAATTTTTTTAAAAAGTGATGGACTACCTTGCCAGGTGTTTACTTTTTTTTTCTTTTTTTCCCCCTCACAATCCTACTGATTATGTGAATTCAAATGATTGGTGCTACGCTTTTAATGTGAAAGCAGATAGTGCATACATTAAGTAGAGCAATTAGCATACTTCTGACATCCGCTTGCCTCTTCCTTGCTCAGTCCTTGCATATGCATGTTTGTGTGCCTTGCAGCAACAGAAGGTTTGTCAGAAAGAGTCATGATGAAGCCAGGAAATTACAAGCAATGACGAAAATGTGAGGGGAAAAAAGATGAACAGGAAGCCACAAACAGCAAGAAACCCTACAAGGATTATAATGTAGATATGCATGGATTTTGTAATTTGAACACCACCAAATAAACTGTTTGAAATTGTTGTAATTTTCTCATCTTTTTGCTTGAATAAAATGTATAGAGTGAAAGCAGTAGCTTTCATATCACTTTTCTCTGAGTGCCGTTCAAATTCTCTTAAATTCTCTTGTCTTGAGCTGTAATTAGAAAATTAACTGGGACAGAGCAGACATCCTGGTTGCTAACTGCACAGTCAATACAAAATTCTTTTTACAAGGGGATGGATGTAATTGCCTCCATCCCTAAACAAACCTCAGGGATACTATTGCCAAGTTCATTCAAGTTCAGGAAACTCAACAGTACCACAGCTAAGGAGAAAGCCTTACCACTTATCAAACATCTGTGCACAGACCCAAAGCATTTGCTCTGAAGAGTTAGTTGTGATGTCTCTGTCAGTTGTGTATGAAGTGTGTGCTATAATTTTCTTTGTTTAGCAAATATAATGGCTGGAATAGACTGCTTTATTTACAAGGTACAGGGATTAAATTTCTCTTCCTCTTGAGACCTAATTTAAAGGTCTGTTTTTCCTTCAGTTCTCCATTTACTTATGTGTTGAACAGCAAACTGAAGAACCATTATGTTAATGCATGAAATTCCTAATCTTGAATTCAAATCTTCTCTTCATCACTACTTTGCTCAGCTAGTAACCAACGGGAGACTCAAGAGTGGGAATGAATTCAGGGTCTCTGTCCTGCTGTTGTTGGAACAGAAAGTGCTGCAGAGGTAATTTGCTCGGTCCCACCTTGCTAACACAAGGCTCTCTAGCAGCTGGTCTCTCTCTGAGGAGACTGTTTACTTGCCCTTGGATAGCACAGATATGAGAGAAAAACAAGGGAAAACACAGGTTACAATTTTAATTCCCTTGACTCCTTCATCCACAGAAGACATTATTTGCTGGCTGGAACTTATTTTCATTAATCCATTCATGGATTTTTGTGTTTGAGGCAGATGCCATCTTGACAGGTTTGGTGACCGACATCTTTCCAGAAGAGATCCAGTGCTAGTCACTGGTGTGCACATTTCCTCCCTTTCTGGCTACCATGTCAACCATGCTCTGCAAAAGCTCTCTAAGGAGCCATTTAGTCTCTGTCTTGGTTAAAGGTAAAATTTGCTGTTGAGAAAAGAGGACTCATGCACTAAAACCAGAATTAAATGATACTTAAATATCTAGTCTTCTATGAGGGATCAATTTCACCTTTGATCCTTTTATTCCATTGATATATTGTGTCACTGCTAGTTTTTTCAAATGTAGGTTTAAACCCAGAAATCCAGATCCAGATTTCTTTTGCATTACTACATTGATAAATACAAAAAATTGTCATGGAAAGGATGATGAAACATATTTGGAACACTAAATTGAAATTATCTATTTACAAAACGATGGTCTGATTCTACAGAAAACCACCATGATTTGCAAAGACTCAAGTCAGTCCATTTCTTCTTTCTCAGGTAAAACAGAAATGCATCTTAGTTTATAATGAAAGAAATCTAACTTTTCAGTTGAGAAGATTCCTAGTATTCATGGGGAAGATTCTCTTTTCCTGTAGATATTGGTCCAGAAATTCTTAGGAAACAGCAGAGTCAATCACAATACAGTCTACAATCATCAGCATGACCTATAGCAGTTCTGATTCTGCATTAGAAAAGCTTCTGCAAGAAAAGCTGTTAAATTCTGATTGATATTGGCCCTTTTCTCTCCCTACTTTATTGCTATAACATTTCTGGGAATGTTTTAGGCAGAAAAGCATTTTCTCAAGAAAAAAGTAAACTTTTATGGGCTGTGCTTAAGTAGAAAAGGTGTAGTGGAGAACACTGTAACAGATTGTACTATTATTGCATCTTTCATCTGATGACTTTAAAATAGCAGTCTAACAGTTACTCTCTACATTACTATTTTGAGACAGGTTGTATTTATTTAGACCACCTTACTCACTGCTAGCATCCAGCACAGGTAACTTTAGCTGTGTAACAGTACATAGAAACAAAGCCCAGTATTTTAAAGTAATGAAGAAAAATGAATGGCATACATTTGAGAATTCAGGAGGAATTCATAGAAGTAGAATATAATTACAAGATTTGGAATCTGGCCAAAACACTGACATTAACACCAACTCTTGTGAAATGTCATGAAATATTTAATAACAGGTTGCTAGCCCAAGGGAAGTGATCCCAGGACAAATACCTAGTCTTATGTTTCATTTAAAAAAAATCATAAAAATATAAAGACAGAAAGGAGACTTTGATTAAAGCTATAGAATATATTTATCACATTTAGGTATAGTGTTTGGAACTTGTTCCTGCTGTCTCTGAACTTTTCTATGCAAGGAAATGGACTGGGATAGCTCTAGTGGAATAAATTAGTCAGCAGTAGTTCAGTAGTTACTTTGGAAAAACTTCTTTCATGGCCAATGTATTTTAGAGTATAAATTATTTTATTCCAGAATAATTGTCACATTTGCAACATTCATCAAATGATAAAGGAAAAAAAAGAGAAAAAAAATGGAAAAAAAAAGAAGACTGAAATCCAAAATAGGTTGTCCACAGAGGAACTTAGAACAAACTATTCCAAATAGATATTGTAGCATAAATTATTGCACAACAGTTATTCTGTCTAGTGCCATTATTGGAAAGAAGTCCCCAAAATACCCTGTAGAACAGGCAATGCAGATGCTGCAGCCAATGTAGATGTGTAAATTATATTGACTCTCAGGTTTAACTAAATGTTCGCTTCATCTTCGGTTCTTAGAGGTAGTAATCCAGAACGCTTCTTTTAGTATTCTCTGTTCTAATGCAAGACATTACTTCTATATACAACCCTTCTGTTGCTACCAGTCTTACACCATTACAGCTACAGCAAATTATTACCAAATGGTTAAATACAGAGATTTAACTCACCATGAAAATTCTCATGCGCTGGACAGTCCTTCAGAGTATGCTCTAATCCAGAATAATGATTCATTGTAAGAACAATAATTCCTAGTCTGTAAATCTTTTTCTCAAAAAGTTAGTAATGACTGAAGTAAATTCAAAGTGAGGTTCATAAATATCTTAACTCCACTATTTTTGTACAAAACAATTTTTTTCATGTCTTAACCAAAGATCCTAATTTCTAAAAGTGTAATTGCAAGGTAACTAATTGGAATCAGTTGTAGTTGGATTTTTTCCTATGGAGCCTCTCACCTGGTGTTTGTGAGCAGTTTTAGATACATGCATATCTTAAAAAATTCTACTGTGCAATCATGCCTCTCCACTGAAGAAAGCCACCAGTTGTGTGCAGCTCAGACTGTCCTACATGCAAAAGCAGAAGGTGGCAGAAGCTTGTGTGAGCAGAGTGTGCACTGCCTGCAGAATGATAGATGTACATGTAACTGCCAGCATTCAAAGAAATCACTTAGCTATATACACCCTGCTTTAATCTTCTTCCTGCTGCTAAGATACAAATTTTCTGCCATCTTATTTTTAATACAGAATAGAATAGAATAGAATCATTAAGGTTGGAAGTGACCTCAAGGATCATCTAGTCCAACCATCCCCCCACCACCTATTACCCACTAAACCACGTCCCTAAGTACCACATCCAACCTTTCCTTAAACACCCTCAGGGACGGTGACTCCACCACCTCCCTGGGCAACCCGTTCCAATGCCCGACCACCCTTTCCGAGAAGAATTTTCTCCTCATCTCCAACCTGAACCTTCCCTGGCGCAACTTGCAGCCATTTCCCCTTGTCCTGTCACTAGTTATCTGCGAGAAGAGGCCGACCCCCAGCTCACCACAACTTCCTTTCAGGTAGTTGTAGAGGGCAATAAGGTCTGCCCTGAGCCTCCTCCAGACTAAACAAGCCCAGTTCCTTCAGCCGCTCCTCATAAGACCTGTGCTCCAGCCCCTTCAATCAGAATCACAATCCCTTCTTTTGCTTACCCCGACAGTCACTTTAGATGCTTGAGATGTGTGCTGTACCAGAATGCTATTGCTTTACTTGGGCATTATATAAAACTGCCATTAGCATTTTCACTTTTGGAAGGAAGGCTCTGGAGTCTTCAATAGCCACAAGAAATGAGGATCTCAGTTTTATGTCTCATGGAGGAGATGATAGCTCCAGCAGCACACTGACTCTTGCTATGGTGCTGCAAATTGACTCAAAATCTTGACTTGTTTTCCTGAAGTCCTGACCCATCATTCTCACATTCTGAAGAAGTTTTAAATAGTCATTTTAGTGCAGTTCTGAATTACGCTGAAACAGAAAAGCAGACTGACTAGTTTCCTTTTAGTTCTGTAGGTCTCTTGGTCCATAAAGACCTGGAAGCCCTCAGCAACTTCAGAAAGGGAGCTGTGCAAAGTACACAAAGAAAATACTCACGGCAGTGTGGGAAACAAGCAGTGAATATTTAGCTCAGATCCTACTAGGCAAATCTTAACATCATACCAATCTGAGTGTGAAATAGTCTCTTAATGGAATTGATTAAACTTCTATCATCTCATTTATAATTAAGCACCACAAAGCGTCTAGGAGTATGCTATCAAGAACAGTCCATTGGAAAAAGATGAATTAGTTGAGGCAAGAAAGTTTCAGTAGAAAGTACTTGACTTCTGAGAATATCTTTCAATTATTTTAGAGATTCACAATATAAATGTCTCCACTGGAATAGTTAATAGTCCGTAAAAAGAAGTAGATGCTTCTGGGATATTATTCATCAAATACTAAAGTTTTTGTACTAAAGTAGATATCTAAAAGACATTGAGTGATTTGTGTCCAGCAAGTGAGTCTCTCTCAAGTATTGCATTAAGTTTATGTGACCAGGTTTTGATAGCAGGAGGGCATCATCACTGAAGTTCAGCAGAAAACAGAATTCAATGTAAATAGTGAAGTTAAGTAAGATGAATCTCACCCATTGTGCCTACCAACTTCATAGGTATATGGAAGGTGGGAAAGTCAACCCCTTCCCTGTTACCTGCAGATGAGACAGACACAATTGGAATTCAGATATTGTAGGAACTTTTCTCACCTGAATGAGAACAGACATGGCCCCACCTTGTTGGCTGGGGAACCCACCGGAGCTTTTACCTGCTGCATGCTGCAGGAGGAATGGAGCCGTTGATCTGCTCAACCTACAGGCAGATGAGTTTCAGGACGGAATTTTTCCTCACGCTGTCCCAAAAGAGAGCCATACTTTTAAAAACTTTTAAAATACATCTCCGTGTATGCTATATGTATAACCAAAAAGCAAATGCAAAATAAATAAAATAGATCATTTACGTGTGCATTACTATCTTTTTACAACTCCTATTTACCCGTTAAAAAGTCACTGGTTTTGCCTCAAGACTGTTAGGTAATTTTAATCCTGTTTCCAGTGACATAAATCATAAATAATTAAATTGTTAAATTTCATGTAAATAATGTTATGAAAGAAAAAATACATAACACTCGATAATCTTGTCAAATATTTTTCAGAAAATGTTCTAAAAGTATTTTTTTTCCTTTTTGTGTTGAATCTATTGATATGTAATGTGCCTGGCATTTTTTTGAGAGGGGCTTTGGTATGTTTGGGGTTTTTTTCCATTTTTTTATGTTCTCTTTGTACTATTGAACGTTAATTCAAAATTTTCTTTATTTGCAGTGGGGTATGAAATTAAGAAAGATATAAAACAGTAACTGAAAATCTCTAACTTTTCAGAATTCCATTAACTTTTGAAAAGGTAGTTTGTCCAATTTACAGTGTTTTGTTTCTTTTCCATTACTTTTGTGAGTGAAAGAAACATGAACGGCTGAGAGTGGTTAAAAGAAATAAGAGTGAGGTGAGAGAACGTAACCACAACTTAACATAGCTGAATGCAGTTCCTTGATGGAAATCTAAAAGTAATAAATGGAAAGGAAAAAATAAAAGTGAAAAACTGTATGACAATTTAAATCTCTTCAAACTTAAAATCAACTTGTGGAAAGGAGGAAATTCATCACGAAAGTACAGATCCACAGAGGTCAGTTATTCAACACTATTTTGCAGAAGAGACCACTATGTTGATGCAAGTCCAATTTTGCTGACTATGGCAAAACACCACTCAATTCAGTGTTTCACTGGTGAGGCCAGGTTTAAACTTAGCTTTAGGGATTTCACAAGGATTATTAGGAGGGTGAAGCCTTTGGGCATTTTCTAGGTCCTTGCTGGCACTTTTGCACTCCTGCTTGATCTCTTGCAGAGAGTGTCTCTTTACATGTAGTTACTTCTTGTCTGCCTTATATGAAGAGAACATGCTCAAACAAGCAAACCACTACTAACTTCTTTGCTCTGGGGAGGAGTCTGGGAAATCTGTTCTCTTCACTGGCTTCATACTTCTCTGGGGTGGTATTCCATGACTGGAGAAATGCTTGGGGGAAGCTCAAACAAGGCTGATGATCTACAGGATGGAAAACTGCCGCGGTGTCTGTTTAAAAACACCACCACAAACCTGTGTGTTTTAAGTTAATTATCTACTGAATGCCCACCTCAGCCTGGTTATTAAGGGCATTCAGAGCATAATTGCGATCTTGATTGATTCACTATTTTCCCCTTTGCAAGTCACAGTAAGCACCAACACATTTTTATAATAATCATCCGCAATTAGTGAAATGAATGGGGTTTTGAGTGTCTTCTACGTTTGTCTGTTATTGTCGTCTATTTTCATACATCTGTCCAGAGTTTAGGTACTCTGAAAAGCAAGAAAACACAATTAATGCTCTTTTCACTGATGGAAAGGAGAAATGGCCTTATTACAAAAAGGCCAAGTACATTTATCTATCAAGTGAAAAACATTATGCATCTTAAAGTGTGGATTTTTTTAAGCACAGGGTTTCCTACTGGTCTTCTGTGGTGGGGAAATGGGTGGGGATATGTGTGTGTGTTGCTTTGTGCCCTTCTTGACCTGGACAGGTTGGATCACTGGGCAGAGGCCAACGGGATGAGGTTCAATGTGGCAAAGTGCCGGGTCCTGCACTTTGGCCACAACAACCCCAGGCAGCGCTACAGGCTGGGGGCGGGGTGGCTGG
>VWZZ01000666.1:123187-139881 GCA_013399095.1 Psophia crepitans
AAGTTGGATTTTTTATATAACTACTCTGCAAAATTTCTTGCTTGCCCTGAACATTCCTGTGCTTTAGCAATTTTGTTTTTGTTATTAACTTGAAAGCAAATGCTGCAGAAAATAGTTGTAGAAACTCTAGCAGCAAATTTTCTTTTGAAAGGCCATTCTCAAAGAAAAAGAAAACTGGTGTACATAAATTGTTGATCAATTATATCTCCACATTGCTAGACGACTGTATCAAACTCTGTCTCTCTAGGAGACCATTAGCAATAACTTTGCTGCGGCAAGGTGTCTGGAGCACGGAGTAAGATATATTCCTGCTTAGTCATTTTGAGTAAGTTCTGCATCAGTGCTGCTTGGGGCAGGCTGTGAAGTCACCGATTCAGGATCTTTGTTGTACAAATGGTATTGCAGTTTCTGTCCTGTCCACGTGAGGACAAGGCATGTCCTGCCCATGTTGGGATAGACGTCCACTGGAGGAAATAATTGTCCACTTTCAGCCAGATGCATGAGTGCTGCTCCAGATGGATTTGAACAGCCTGAAGGGAAAAGAGAGGAAGTAGATGGCAGCTTTCAGAGGTTGTTTGTGCAAGGAAAAGCAGGGAAGGAAAAAGACATCAAAGCCCTGATCTTGAAAAGTGGTGGATGCTTCCTATAAGGCATTGAATACCTCTAATTTACAGGACTGTCTGCCCGGATAGTTACACACCCATTGCATCTCTCTCTGAGTTGATGTTAATTAACATTCAAATTATGTTCGTAAGATTTGCAACAGTTGCAATATTTCTTATTTGCAAATGGGAAACTGAGGCCCTGTAAGGTTCAGGCCTGGATATACAGAAGAATACAGCTCTAAACCCCACATCTCTGTGCACCTCTGGGTGGTCAATAAAAGCCTCTCCCAAAGTAAGTTGCTCACAGTTTCTAGTGGGTATAATGCTCTCCTGTAAGGCTGATGGACACGAGGTTCTCCTGCAGGGCCAGGAGAAGCCTTGTTTCTATGGGCCTAAGCTACCTCTTTTCTGTTACTTTAATGTACAGCCATTGCACCTAAAAATGAAATATGATTGAAAAGAGCGACTTTGACCTACATATGTTCAGCTTTTGCCAATATTTAAAGTGTACGGAGAATCAGCTGGAAGAAGGCTATAAAATCACATCTCATGAAAAGCCACAGAAAAACATCTAAATACCAAGAAAAAAAAATTCATACAGTTTTTTGTGGGATATTTTTCTTTGCCAGGCTTGGATTGTTTCCATATAAAGTTATCAAGATTCTAACCTGTGGGGAAGTGTCAAAACACTTTTTATTGCAAGCCTGTTTTATATAAAGCTGTTATATTTTCCACTAATTATGAGAAATTCCACCTCTGCAAACATGAGGATATGATTAGCTGACTTGAAAGATGTAAGCAAACAAATACATATAGTCCCTCAAACTGGGCTCAACATCAGTGTTAGTTAACACTGGCCATGAGCAAATCAGATTTCGTTTGCCCTCTTCTCACATTTATGCATTTTCTTGTTTTTAGATCAACTTATATGTTTTTCAAAGTTTCATCTTTTATTACTTTTAAACTGTTTAAAGATTTTCTGAAGTTGCATTTGGAGGGGAAGGACACCTCATTCCTTCCCTTCCACCATTATGTGGTGACAGTGGCTGATGGTGGGGAGTTATGGTTACTCTCTGTCCCAGAGGTGGCTGTTAACAGCACAAACTCGTTACAGGCAAGCTTTTGGGAAAAAAGAAGCCGTATGTCCATGTCCGATGCAAGTTAAGAATTAAAACCTCTACTGTTCACAACTTCCTGTTGACTTATCAATTTTATAGGATCCCAGGAGATTGCAGAAGTGGCCATGGCTCATTATTAAATTTGATAAATGAATCATACTACTTAATGTAAACTGGAATGCAATTCTATCAAATGGTCATATGCAACCACTGTAGTTTACTACTAGTGGTTTACCAACATTTTTGAAGTCAACAAGAGTTGCTTGGCTGATTTGTCCTTGGATGAAGCTTTTCTTCTTATGGATGTTTGCTGTCTAAATCAAAAACTCATAAGCCATACAGAAGCATACCTCTGCAAGATTAAGCTTTCCAGGAAAATGTTAATTCTTTGTTAAAACACAGGAAATATTTCACATCTAAGATTTATTAGTGGAGGTGGATTTTTTTTTTCCAAATTATATCATACTTGTCAAATTAAAGATAACTTTTTTCCCCAGAGGTGTGTTAGATCAATTTGATTTGCCTTTACTTCTATTTAAACTCTTTATTCCATCTTAGCAAAGGCAAATGGTAGGCACTTAGTCTCTCATTTTGTTTTCAAATAATAACATTTCCAACTGTTCTTCTGAAGAATTTGAATAAAGCTGTGATTCAGTAATTGTGTACTTACTACGTTTAACTTTGCCTTCTGATAAATTATCCTGCTAGGCAGTAGACCTTTACAAACAGAGTTAAGGCCTCTGCTCCTATATTTCCCACTGAAATCTCAGAAAAAAGCTGGCTCTTTGTACGGCTGCATTGCCAGAAAAGGTGAACGCTGGTTTACACATCTCCAGATACCTGGAGAGGGAGGAGGTGAGTTAAGAGGAAATGGCAGGATTTGCTGATGGGTTAGGTTGTCATTAGGACAATTAGATGTAACAGTAGCCTGTCCCCAGCTCTGCAAATACAGCCAGAAGAAAAACCCTGCTGAATCCGCATTACTACCAAAAAGACTTTAACCAGGTATAAAATTCAAATTATAGGAAGGTCAGGGTGACTGTATGACCTGTGTTTACATTTTTCAGAAAAGAGTCCCCACAGCCTAAAAACATTGATGATTTTAAGTAAACAAATTTTTTAAAGCTTATTTTTAATATTGAAGGACTCAAGAGGAAAGGAATAAATAAAAAAAGATAAAATCCTTACAGCATCCTTACTCATCTTTATGAAATTAAGACGAGTTCCAGTACATGCAAGTGAGCAGTTTCTAGTGTACGCCAGGAGGTCACTGCACAGCTTTTCTGGTACCACCAGATGACAGACACAATAATGTCTGATGACAGACATTCTAATAATTAGCTTTTTCTTTGCCTTTGCAAAATCATCTTTGTCGATTCATAGTGTCTTTTCCTTGCTCTTCTCCTTTTCCCCTCATTAACATTTCAACCAACTGTACTTTTCATTGGAAACCAAACTGAGAATGTGGGGAATTAATATTTTTAATGTCTTTTTAATAGGAAAAAAATGTACTTTGGATGACTGTGAGCTGTCTATTGCCTTTTGTTGTTGTTGCTATAATTGAAGTTGCACAGTATGGTACAGAGCTGTATGATTTCCTTCCTCTGAAGGGACTATGTTTTTTTATTGAGTCTGAGGTAATCAATCTTAAAAGGAAGATCAACACCAAACAACATTGAAAATTCAAGTAGAAGAAACATGGAAACTCATCTGTGGAAAGAGTAGGAGATTATAAAGCCAGTGGTCAGGAGTCTGAGATTTTTAGGTGCAGCATACAGGTATATTTAAAGAGAGAAATCACAGTCTGTTTTTAATACATAATAATTTTCATCCACTTTTTCATGGTCCTATTTCTCACATAAGATCTGTTCCTAGGTTGAGAAAAGCACTTCTCTAACACTTTTTATGGTATGTCTGGGAGGATCATGACCTCCTCTTGGTGCCATCCAGTGCACATGTATCCTTGTTGCCACAGGACTTTGCCTTAAACTATCACCTTCTGCTTCCAATACTCAGGCCACCTTGTTGGTGAGTACGGCTCCATGGTCTGGTGTCTGCCCACATGCCAGATACTGCTGGCACATGTTCACCAGAGGGTTGCAGCTCCACTTGCTTAAAGGCAAGAGCCAAGGTACTGGAACTTTCAGTTTTGGCAGATTTCATACTTAGTGGGTCTCCTGTGGTCTTTTTTTTCTGCTCAAAGTGAGTTGTGTGTAAGTAAGGGAAATGAAGAAGAGCTCGGACATGATGGGAGTAAGTCTAAATAAATATATAAGTGTAAATACATACTGTCAAATTAGAAGTTATTCCATTTTATTTTTTTTTTCATGAAAACTCAAGCTGTTAAAGTAATTTATTCAAATTGACTCAACAGGGATCTTGGCAAGGTAGGTCAAGGTGGATTTTCTGGTAGAAAAAACTGTTCTGAAATTCTTAGTGGAACAAATCCCCGAGAAAATGAATCACAGTGTTTTCATATTCACATTAGACAGCTGAAGTGCAATGGGGAAGGGACAGTGGCACATTTATTAGAGATCTGTGGGCCATCTATTAGTTTCACACCCTACTAATTCAAATGTGTATTTCTCAAAAGAAAAATTTGGATTATTTAAAATGTCAGTAATTTAAATCTGCCAGTAAAGGGAAATGTAGAATCTGACTTAATCGGTGAAGGTTTTATCAGAACTACATACATATAAGATATGTGACGTACCACATGAACTCTGTGAAGGAGGCTGTGGAAACCATTTGTGTCAATTAAATGATTGTAGGACTGTTGGTTAATTTTAAAATAGTAATAGGAACAGCAATTTTCCTCATCCTTGGTAAAAGGTGGCTGACCGAAGTGGTTAAGAATGTAAAAGATACAGTAAAATGCCAAAATAAATGTGTCTCTCCCTGTTTGGCTGTTCCAGAACAACTATACAAAGAATATGATGAGTGGTAAATAAAACCAAGTACAGGGTCCTTAAGGAGCATGTGGAATTCATTGCCACGGGAGGCTGTAAAGTGGTTGTAAGGTGGTTGTATTTAAAAGAGGATTATTTTACAAGCAATAACACTGAGCTAAATTGTATGGAGCAATGGAGCAACATTCTTCACAAGACCCCTGAGGCTGGCTCAGCATTTTCAGCTATGGCAGCAGAGCATTTCATGCCAGCGGAGTAGAGCCGAAGTGTATGTAGAGGTGACACAACAAAACGCTAACCAAATGGCAAGAGAAAGCCAAGAAAAGTGGAGAAGTAGGATGAGAGCATGATAAAACTGCTGCTTGTCCAAATTCAACAGGGCTTCTGTCCGTGTTCATCTCTTCTCCCCGTGTTTTCTTGTTAACTGACTCAGAGCTGCAAAGGCACTTGGCCAAAGGGAAATTAAGCCCAGGAGGTGAGGTGGAAGCCAGTCTGGCTACATCTCACCAGGGTGACTCAGCTTTGGACTGGGAATATTTTACTGATGTATTGTGATATTTTATAAATATATTTTTTTTGGTCATTTGCTGTTTTGAACTAACTGACTTCACAACTACAGACTGGGGGGAGAATGGATCAAGAGCAGCACTGAGGAGAAGGACTTGGGGGTGTTGGTTGATGAAAAACTCAACATGAGCCAGCAGTGTGCACTGGCAGCCCAGAAAGCCAACTGTGTCCTGAGCTGCATCAAAACCAGTGTGGCCAGCAGGTTGAGAGAGGTGATTCTCCCCCTCTACTCCGCTCTTGTGAGACCCCACCTGCAGTACTGCGTCCAGCTCTGGGGTCCCCAGTACAGGAAAGACATGCAGCTGCTGGAGCAAGTCCAGAGGAGACCACAAAGTTGGTCAGAGGGCTGGAGCACCTCTGCTATGAGAACAAGCTGAGGGAGTTGGAGTTGTTCAGCCTGGAGAAGAGAAGGCTCTGGGGAGACCTAATTGCAGCCTTCCAGTACCTAAAGGGGACCTACAGGAAAGCTGGCGAGGGGCTGTTTCTTAGGGAGTGCAGTGACAGGACAAGGGATAATGGGTTTAAATTAAAAGATTTAGATTAGATGTTGGGAAGAAATTCTTTACTGTGAGGGTGGTGAGGCACTGGAACAAATTGCCCAGAGAAGCTGTGGAGGCCCCATCCCTGGCAGTGTTCAAGGCCAGGTTGAATGGGGCTTTGGGCAACCTGGTCTGGTGGAGGGTGTCCCTGCTTGTGCCAGGAGGATTGGAACTATATAATCTTTGAGGTCCCTTCCACTTCTAACCATTCTATGATTCTATGACTTTTTTCTGAAAACAGGGTGAAAGTGGCCACTTGGAGAATGGGGTGTGGGAAGGCAGAAGGCGTGTACACAGGAGGAGGAAACTATGCAGACACAAACAGTGAGGTGCATCTAGGGCAGTAAAGCCCACTGCTAAAAGCTTTTCAGAAAATTTGGCTGCTTCTCCTCTGGGAAATATTTGACTGCAGTTTTCTCAGCAGGTTGCTGCTCCTTTTTTGTCCTCCAATTCTCCCCTTTGTTTGGGCTTACAGGCCATAAATCTCTGTTTCAGCCCTTCCTCCAAGTCTCAGCCCCACCGCTTCTTCTTAGGTCACTCTTGCGCTTCCTAGCTGGCTTCATGTACTAACTGAATGTATGTGGGTGAGGTGAGAAGCAAAATTTGTCTGGGAAAGGAACTGGACAAAATCTTGGATGGAAACCCAAGAACTTTGAATTCAGTAGGCAGGCCTGCAGAGAGTCAGAGAAGAGATTTGAAGTCTGGGATGATGTGGATGAGGAAGGTGCTTACTAAATTATATGCAGGCTTTCCATTGTGCTTTATTGCCAGAAAACCTGTAGTAATTGTAACCGTAAGCAGGCTCACTTCCTCCAGCAAACTAGACTAAGAATTGCTGGCTAAAGAGTTGTAGCGTTTTCCATGTGGCATATTTTAGCACAAGGTTAAGGGGAAAAATCTAATAACAAAACATACTAGCTAGGAGTATGCTAATTTATTTTTTTTCATTACTAAAAATAGTGTTGCAAGCCCTTACCTTGCTGGATATATGGACTTAGGGAAATGAAACTTCAAAACGTGTAATAGAATTGTCAGTTACATAAATCAACCCACAACCCACTCATTTTTAACATTTTCCAATATAAAGATTTGCTCAGGTTTCTTGTCATTGAAAATATGGTAGTAAGGTGGTATGATATATGTAACCAGTTAAACATCTATTTTTGGTAAATATTCATGAGATCATTTTAAGATTAAGTTCTGTTTGAACAAGAGTAAATTTTACATCCTCACATTGCTTATAAAGAAGTTGGGAGATAGCAGGTTAAAAATTCATATGGAGAAAGTTACATATGCCTTATTCCCACTTACAAAAAACTGAAGCTATTTTAATGTTTTGGCATATGGAGTTATTGTAGCTCACTGGGAAAAAAAAACCCAACAACCACTCAGCCCTGTGTTAGATACCAGATCTCTCTTCCTATTACGTAATGCAGGGAAATATACATACACAGTACGGTTATTTTAAATACAAAGTTTAGCAAGAATTATTGTAGCTTATATGGAAGCGGAGAGTCTGAGAAGTTTTATAAGTCTCAAAGTTCTGTGGCTGATGGAAAAGCTCAATTTATTGTGAACTTATTTGCAGCTGGGGGATCTGCAGGAACTGGAAGAGACAGAAAACAGTGAAAATGCAGACTGACAACATAAAAATATAGGCAAACTCCTTGTGATCTTCCGTAGCACTGATGTGTAAGGCTAATAACAGCGCTTCACTCCACTCTTTTCCTGTCCTTTACTAAGAACAGATCCAGATGTTGCAAGAACATCACCACGGGGAAGCAGGAAAAGGAAGAGTGAGTTAAACAGAACGTGTTTGGGCTGAGAGTGCACTGGGTCAAACTGCTGAGCTACATGGGGGAGGTCATGAGCTGGGCTCAGGCAGGCTGGTGGAGCTTTGCTCTTGGAACACTCTACTGCTTCTGTGTCTCTCCTTCAAACATCCAATCCGTCCCTTAAGACAAAATAATTCTGAAGGGTTTTACTTTACAAGGACAAGGGTGACTGGAGTCCCAGGTCAGCCTTCATTTAGGTAAGCTGGAGAGGCCCTCCAACACGAACAAGAAGTCAAAGCCAGGCTCTGAGAGGGCCTTGCTCAGGCTGGTGTGTGAGGTACGGCTCTCTCTTAGAAGATAGCCCTTGCTAGCCCCAAGTCAGAGGGCACTAATATCAAGCTAGATTCAGGAGTTTAACATCTGTACATTTGCCCCACTACCAGTATTTTCTGAATTGTGAGAAAGTTTTTCAGCAGTGGACACACCATGCAGTATGCAGTCTCTCCGAGGGGCTTGGTGACTGTTGACATTAAACACAGAGGATGGTAACTCCTGTATCAGACTTATTTCCAGATATCGTGGACTACAGCCTGGAATTAATCTTAGTCCTTAAATATGCATCCTGCAACACTATAAGGACACAGCTGACACTGTGAGGCCCCGTGCTGTTTCTGGTCCATACACGCCATCACGATTTCATCTTCTGTGCAAATCTTAAGCACTGCTGCATTTTAAATGCAGATGGTAAAATGAAAATCCTCTTTACTCAAGATGAGTTGATATCATAACACTTCCCATTGTCCCAAGATGTTTCATGCCAGAGGTGAATATCTTTACACATTTAGGGGGTGCTAACATATGGCAGGTTTCACTGTGTTGGGAACAGTGCCCTTGACACTGTTCAAGCGTTCACAAAAAGCAGACAGGAGCTGAAACCTTCTATCACCCTTCTTGAGATTTTTTCCTCTATGAGTTCTTCAAATCTGTGAGTACCTCCTGTGGTCCAGAAACTGGATTATTTGCTAAATCCCGTGATCCCCTGTCAGTCCTCACTTCATAAAGATCATCTCTTAATTCTGCCACAATATGGATTTGGCTAAGGTTGATTCAGGCCATCAACCTACTAATTTTTAAGATAGTTGTAAGCTCTTTTGGGTCATATATTTTGCAGTGATATTTTTTTCTTTTTATGAAAGGCTCTTTTTTCAAACAATGGCTCTGTTCTTGGTTAGCCCATGACTGATGTCAGTGGATTTTTGAGAGATCATATACACAGGGAGATGAACAAGTAAAGACAAATCAATTCAAGCAAATTAAAAACACAACAACAGTTGTAAAGCAACACACACCATCCAGTCTTGCACAAGTGACCTTGGTTTCAGTTCTTTTTGTAGAGTTTATAATTCACTATAAAAAAAGTCTTGTGGAAAGTATTTTTGTTTTAACCACAACAACCCAGTGGCTGAAATTTGTGCAGAGGAATGAGTAAAGAATTTTCTCAAATGACATCAGCATTCATTATTTGAAGTTATCATCTTTCACTCTGTTCTCATTCCACACTGACTCACCAAAGTTTTTCAGAGCAATACTGTATATTTAGCTGTTAAGTGTGCAAGTCAAATCAATTCCATGAGTCTAAATGCAGACTCTTATGATTTTTTTCCTTCCCCAAGGTGTAGTCTCATTTGTTTTCTCTTTCCTGATCATTTTCTGTTAATCGACACCATCTTCCCTCCTTTTTGTTTATCCTCTTTCCCCCTGTGCTTTCTCTTTCCTTGGAAAGGTTTTTCTGTGTTGTTTTGATTTTTGCAGGATACTATGATTTCTTTTTTTCTTTTGCTTTTTCCCAACTATTTTCTTGCCCTCTGATCACTTCCCTTTATGTTACTTTTTTGTAACATAACCATGGTGATTTCTCTGTAAGCTGGAGACAGCACACATCTCTGTTAGGCATCGCCTTGCCAGATGCACGAGCTCTGCTGCCACTTTGTCAGAATTGACTACGATCCGATTTATATATTTTGTGCTCACAAAAAATAATTTTATTATTATTATTTAATGAGAATTTGGGTCTACTGTGTATGACTATTCCTAGAAAACAGTACAAAGAAGGCCTCAGTTCTTACCCATTTGCTGTTGCCATAACTTTCGTAGTGCATGAGAGGGAGACTCTTCTGTTAAAAGATGGCAATCACCCTTTCCTGGTGGCTTGGTAGGGACCTTGGTGCTGGATAGTGTAGCAATGCCTGTCCTGGCACCGGTGCATTCATACTGGCTCTGGAAAGCAGCTGCTGTACTGCTAAACTGACAGAAGAGCCTCTGGCAGGCTTTCAGCCCGCGCAGCAGACCCCCCCGTACACGTGAGAAAGTTTGCATGTGGCCAGCCTGTTTTGGAGGGCCGTAGGGTCTGAGCGTGTGGAGGATGTGGCCAGGCTGTGCTAGCTGAGTCGGGGGATGGCTTTGCATGCCTTCGTTTCCTAGAAGAGACACTGGCTGTGAGTGAGCATCCCCACTGTCACCGCAGTCTGAAGTGAATGTTGCAGGGCCTCCAACTGCCTCCTGGAGATGTGCATGAGAAATACCGTGGTCTTTCCTGCAAGAGGAAGCAATCACATGTGATGGAGCTGACCTTTTTACAGCCAGGAAGAGCATTTCAGAACTCACCCCGTTACTAGGAATACAGCCTGGTCCCCACCTGTGCAGCTTTTCCCTGTGTATTTTCAACGCAAAAAGGATCACACTTAGCATACTATGACTGCTTACCTCAGCATGCACCTTGCCAGCAATCTCCGAGTATTCCTTCAGTCAGGACTCTTGAAGCATTTCCTTAAGACACTTCAAGATTGGGATTTGGTCCCAAGTCTGTCGTCAGACCGCTGTGAATCATCACACATTTACCTCCCCAGCATGTATCAGTGGGATACATGTGGCAGGCATCAAGTAGCAGATGATCAGATATGGTCGCTTCCTTAGGCAGTTGTCCATTTCTCTGTGTTAGAAAAGGGTACCTACTCCCAGTAAAAGACACCCGCTCAGGAGCACGGTAAGCACATGCAAAACAAAAGGAGTGTAAGGAAATCTACCTAGGAAAGCAGGAGAAACAAGCTGAATATATCTTCTAATCCCCAACTTCACACGGCCTATTCCTTTCCTGCGTCTGTCACTTTCAAACAATATGTATCAAGAAAGTGGGATGCCACAGTCTGTTCATGGTAAATTCCATCTTAATCAATCATGCTCTTATTAAAAATATGTTTTCAGAAAGAGTTTTTCATCGAAAAACCTGATAGCCTGACTTTCTTTTCAAGACTTAACACATACAAGCCACTTGTTTTTTGATTTACTTTACTTTGTTTGCATTCAAGACAGGTGAACATTGATAAAACTGCTTACTTATCTCACAGACTGACCCCCCTTATTTAACAACAGAGAAAGGACTAACTAGTGCGAACAGCTCAAGATCTTTTTATATGATGCTGTCCAAGAACCCTGAACTGCATGGATTTCTTTTAAGAAAAGACAAGACCTCTTCTGTACCCATGTCAGTTCAAATCTGGCCTTACCTTCTGTGATAGGAAGCACAAGATTTTTTGTGGTGGTTTACTGATGTGTATCCAGTTTGAAGTCAATGGATCGTGCCATTTGTTTTAGGCACTTTCTTTTACAAAGTAAAACGACTGTTACTGTCATTGTAACTGGTCTGCATTGGTAAATAGTTCCAGTCCTGGAACGTTGTTTTCTAGCACCTAATGATGCAGTCAGAGAGTTCCCAAGTCAAGGGAATATTCTCATTTTAGAAAACTTCTTTGCTTAATGGAAATCTGGGAATAGGAACAAATGCACTTATTTACTGACCTAAACATGCAAAAACCCAGAAGTGACTGAATTTTATATTTAGGGTAAATCTGGCTGGAGGAAGATGGGATCTGTGACTTGAAAAGGTCATTGAATACTGTCCAGAATAAGGGCACTTGAAGCCTACAATTGGGGAAACGATGATGATGAGTGCTGTTAATTGTTCCCTTTGCTTGTCTATTGCTTTCTCGTTATTGTTCTGACTTCTAGACCTTAGTGTCCTTCTGATTCGATGGGAATCAAAGCCCCTTTGGCTGCTTTCAGTTTATTTGCATTTTCAGGTGTATAATTAAATGTGCTATTGATCTTAGTGTGATTGCAAACATATCTGAAACAATGAGAACCCCACAGTTATAATTTATCATTAAATATCTCATAAAATATATTTTAAACATTAAAACATGTTCCTGTCAGTCTAGTTAAACTCTACAGTTTTATGACAGATTTGAAGTAATTGCATTTATTAATTAGGAGGAGCACTATTACGTTATCCAGGAGAGAACCTTGACAGTTGTACAAACTGAAGCAACAGATATTTTGTTCTGTGTTGGTTATGGATAAGATTTTTACAAATACAAACATTTTTATAGGTCCTATTATAAACAAAAGATGTGTTAGGTCATTATTATATGCCCATTACTAGTTTGAGAATCATTATCTACATAGTTGCCTTTCTACTTCTCATTGACTCAACGCAGGTTGGTATTTGTCTCTACCTGCCCCCATCTGGCAACACTCCTTCCTGAAGACTTTACAGCCCTTAGAAAGGTATCAGTGGTGTTAGCTACTTATGCTACACTGTTGTTTAGGCTTCAGCCTGTTCTGGGAGTTTAAGAAAATGCTTACCATCGACAGCGGAAATATTCTTTCTTTCTGTCAATACTTTCTTTCCATGCTGAGAGGGACTTGGGGGTTTTGGTCGACAGCAAGTTGAACATGAGCCAACAGTGTGCCCAGGCTGCCAGGAAGGCCAACCACATCCTGGGGTGCATCAAGCATGGCATTGCCAGCAGGTCTAGGGAGGTGATTGTCTCACTTTACACTTCACTGATGTGGCCTCACCTCCAGTACTGGGGGCAGTTTTGGGCACCACAGTACAAAAAGGACATAAAACTACTGGAGAGTGTCCAAAGGAGGGCAACCAAGATGGTGAAGGGTCTAGAGTGGAAGACATATGAAGAGAGGCTGAAGTCCCTTGGTTTGTTCGGCCTGGAGAAGAGGAAACTGAGGGGACACCTCATGGTGACCTACAGCTTCCTCACGAGGGGGAGCGAAGGGGCAGCCACTGATCTCCTCCCTCTGGTGACCAGTGATAGAACCCAGGGGAACAGCATGAAGTTGCGACAGGAGAGGTTTAGATTGGAGATCAAGAAAAGGCTCTTCACTGAGAGGGTGGTTGGACACTGGAACAGGCTCCCCAGGGAAGCAATCACCGCACTGAGCTTGTCTGAGTTCAAGCATCACCTGGACAACACTCTCAGTCATCTGCTCTGATTGGGCTGGTCCTGTGTGGAGCCTGAAGTTGGACCCGATGATCCTTCTGGGTCCCTTCAAACTAGGGATATTCTAGGATTCTGTCATTCTATGATTCTGTGATTCTTTGCTCTTGACTTCTTGCAGGAAGTTCTCCATTGTCAAATAGCAATCTCACTGCAAGCAGTAGAAGTAGTTTTCATAAAACAGTCCTCCATAGAGCTCCACAGGAGCTGGAGGTTCTTGGTGCTTGGGACTGTGATGTCATCAGTTTTCAACTACAGTAAATTATGTTATATTATCCAAATAATTATTTTCCAGCCAAGATGTAGCAGCTAACTATCACCTTTATATCCTATAGACCTTTTCAAGTCTAGCTTCCTATGCATAGTAGGTCAGCCTCTAGAGCCTTTTTGCAAGAATGAACCACTGCAGCAATTATTAGTCCTTGAAATATTAGAAAATATCAGAAAATCTAAAAAAAAATTAAAATACAGACCAGACACACAATGGAGTTAAAATAATAAGCAATAAAATGTGTAACAATAAAACATTTCATAAGCACATTAGCAGCAAGTGCAAAATAAAGAAAACAACGGGCCCACTATTCAAGGGGACAAGAATGACAGTTGCAAAGAAGCAAAAATATTTAATGCTGTTTTGCTTCAGTTGGGTAACATAATCCTCATTTGCACTTAAAGGGTAAGAATTCAAGCCAAAGTAAATAAAGCAAGTGAGAGAGTACCTAGAGAAGTTGGTTGCTTTGGCCCTGATGAAATCATAAGAGGCTGCTTGAGACAATTTTATACAGCACAGATGAGGTTACAGAAAAGGAGCAAACAGCTGAAATTCACCTTATTTAGTTTTAGACGTCTACAGAGTTGATATCTATATCTGAACAGGCAGTAGAAAGAAATTGGCACCGTGATGGTGAGATTCATTTTGCCTGTTTTAGACACTGACTTAGGGATGTTATGAATTGTGCCCAAGACCCCACTGACTTTTAACTGAAACTATCCTGAAGGGGCTGCACCATTGCTTTAAAAACTGTCCTTTAATAATAGTTATCAATTACTTGCCATTAAACTGAATGCATCAAGAGAACTTCAGTAAAGATCTGTCCCATGTCTGGTAAATTGTGTAGTAACTTCATTAGTAATAGCGATGATGGAAATTAGAGAGGCTGGTTACTGCATCATCTGGGTACTATAATAGAAATAGCTCTGTACAAAGAGCAGGATGGTGTTAGAATTCAAATGGGTCCCTGTGAGCTAGAAAGCGAGCCTGGGAAAACATGGACAAAAGTCACTGAAAACTAGTGCAAAATGCCAAAATCAAGCGGTCTACTACACAAATACAAGGTTGGGACCACCAGTATACTACAGCTGTGAAAACAACATAACAAACCAGATCAATCCCCCAACAGGTAATACCTAATGTGTAACGGGGTCTGTAGTGTGTAAAACAAGTGACATGATGCTTCTGATAGATTTAGCACTGACGTAACTTCACAGTTTTCCAGACTGAGTTATCCAACAGGATAACACCTTGCATGGGTGTGAGGAGCAATCGGTATCAGCCTGATTTGGCAGAGCAGTTTGGGCATCCCATCCTGCAGCATTCATCTCATGGGATGGAGAGAGCATCATAAGGCCTTTGGAAATATGACAGCTAGTGGATGCTTAACATCTACTCATCCCGTCCCACAGTTTATAGGGCCTGGGAGAGAAACAAAGCTTCGAGAAGCACTCTGCTGACCTGCTGAATCTTCTGGAGGGCTACAGGTAGGCTTGCTTTGATTTTGGGCCTGTATTTGTGTGGGGTTTCCTTTACTGTTTCTTTGCCTTTAGTCCCTGTATGAGAACATATTGTTGTCATGTAAAAATGCATGGTCTGGTTCCTGTCTTCTGTCCTGGGAGAAGGGAGGGAAACCTTCCCCTTCCCCCTTTCATGGGATGATTTCATCCACCAAAACTCCGCTGAGCAATTGCATCAAAATGTAAATAATATTTTAGCTCATTTTACTTCTCTGTGGTCATCTCTTTACTTTATAGGGCTACATGTTTGCTCTTAGAGTCATCACTAATCTTAAAATTAGGATATATGTGGTTTAAATGCACAATATTTTTTTTTCCTATTAAATTCCTAATTTCCAAGTCAGAAATGAAGCTATTGAGTAATCAATAATCTTGCTCAGTAGGAACAGCTCTCTTTGCAATTTAATGACCAGGTCCTGCTATAATGAAGGCAGTGGCAAATTGCCATTGTTCACTTCAGTAGGAATCATATTGGACCTTGGATTAAACAAGTTCACCTGAGGCAGGGTTTGTAAGGAGAAGTAATTTATTGTTTTAAGACCAGTGTACGCTTGGAAAACTTGACAAACTTTGAGACACAGAACCTCTTCTTTAGATCTGAAAAAGATTCATGCAACTTCAAGTACAGGATAGGAACTGCTGTTCGTTAATCTGCTTATGATTTTTTTTTGTTAAATCTTTTAAGATAAAAAGGGTGACAGTCATCAGCGAAAGGAGGGGTAGACTAGTAAATGTTACAGAGAACTGGAGACCAGGATTGTATTTTTTTCTCTGCTTTGCACTCAGCAGAATAAATGCTAACTTAGTTCTTCAGACTGGGTTTGCAATTGCTTGGCACTACTATAGTTTCATTTTTAGTTTTCTCATACCCATTGGTTAAATGATGCTGGGAGTGTGTGGCTGTGGGGTCAACCTGTTTTTATTTGCTGTTGCAAGGACTGAGGTGCTGCCACTAGTTTTCTGAAATAAGGAAGTGTTTCATTCAGAACATCCTTCCGTCTAAAATTATAATTTCTCAATGAAAGAAAATCAGTATTGCCATCATTGTTTTTTATCCTTATAAACTTTATAGTTGTAAATCTTTACCTTAACTAGCACAGATAACCAGGATATTTCATCTCTTACTTTGTAACTGTTACTCTGAGTAGGACTTTCTAAATGAGAATCTCAAAGTCTATTTGGGATGCAAAGTATTTTACACAATGGTTTGTTCAGTGTGTCCCAACCTGTCTGGAGCATACATAGTCCCGAAAATAAACTTTCAATTGCTTTATATATTATATATCTTAGCTTACCCAATTGAAAATTTGACCCCTTCAATTTTATTTTTGGTGTTATTCAAATCTGATGGAGGTGGCTGTAATCACTTTGATACTTTTAAAAGCTTTTCAGCGCTGTCTATATTAAGATTTACTGAGGAATGAAGATTGACTTGAATGAAGCAGCCATGTGATGGGCAAAATCTTCTTATCTGGGATGTGTATTACACCAATGAGTATTTTAATATCATTATTCATAACTTACCAGAAGTGAAAATTCTCCTGTGGTAAAGATAAAATCTTTCAGCTATTTAAGAGATGTGACTCACACTGCAACTCCTTTATGTGATTTAGCCAAACAAACTTGTTCATAGCTGGGAATCTAATGTGTATTGGGAACAGCTCTTGCCATGGAGATTGTTGATCCCATGGTCGACAGCTGTAACATCCATAGCACATTAGCTAGTAAACCAGCAGCAGACCAGTTAGTGACACAGTTTCATTTAGATATTCCTGAAGAAATATCCAAGTAAGCAAACATAAATGGCTGTGTTCAACAATAGCTGGTACTTCAGCTTAGCCAACAGTTGTCCCTCTGAGCCATGCAAACCTGCCCAGGTTACACGGTTCTGAGATTTGCCACAAAGTTTTTAAGCAATATAAGAAGTGTGAAGAGTCCTATGAGAAAGTAGATGCTTTCTACGCCCAGGTGACCCACCTGGTGGATGAGGGAAAGGCTGTTGTGTAGTCTACCGAAACTTCAGCAAAGTCTTTGAC
>VWZZ01000674.1:0-40872 GCA_013399095.1 Psophia crepitans
ATAAACTGAACTTAGAACCAGACTTTCAAGATGCTGTATCATGTAGTGTTAAACAATGAGGGGTTTCTTGGGCTTGTTTTGTTATTTTTGAATCACATAGCTCTCACTAAAAATATTATTAATATAGATTTATTTATAAATACACATATGTGCTATTGTGCTAATATGTATGCTAAAAACCTATACAAAGAAAAAAGGATGAGATGAAAAATGCATAAAAATTATTTTTGTTATTTGCTAACTGTATGTTATTATTTGTTAAAAATAATATTAATAGTAACAGAGAACACTGATCTACATACCTGAAAAGGTAGTAATTTGAAAAGAAAGCTAAAATTTTTTGATACTGTTCTTTAGTATAACATAATAAATAAAAGAAAACAGCTGCATTAATATAGAAACAGGTAAGGAATACATCTATATAATGAATAACCAGTACAACTTTTTTTTTGTCAGAAGTATTTGCTTTCTGCCTATATTGGTTTTGAAATGCTTTTTGGCAGTACTAGAGGATCAGGCAGGTCATGATGACAGTATTACTCAAGAGAAGAGTCAGACCTCTTAAAATTTGTTGTAAAATAGAAATTTCTCATCTTCTGATTAAAAGATAAGCATGGCATTAGGTTTCTATTTTTTAATTGCATTATGGTTTTTGCCGTCAACCACTTTTATACTCTGACCTTTTAAGATTCTTTGAAAAAATAACTAGAAGAAAACCCAAACCAGTTCTGATGTTCTTTATGCCAGAATAGACTTTTAGCTGGTTTTGGTTTTTGTTTTTGGTTTGGGGTGTTTTATTATTTTTAAAGCATATCTAGAAGATTGTAATAATGTATTTTAAGACACAGTAAAAGCCATTCTATTTGCAAATACTATTTGAGTTTTGAATTTCTTTCATATTACTGTTTTTGCATGTTTTTCAATTTTTTCACATGCTCTTTTGTGTGTATTTTCTGTACTTTAAAAGTAGGTACTTCACGTGCACCACTGTAGAACTGTGAGGCACAAAGGGGGTATCCTTTGAGGGGGAAGAAAGCAGTATCAAGTTATGGTTTAATCTGGCAAACAGCTAAAACAACCACACAGGTGTTTGCTCACTACCTCCCTCAGTGGGATGGGGGAGAGAATCAAAAAGAAAAAGTGGTGAGTTGCGATAAAGACAGTTTAATAGGACAGAAAAGGAATATAATAACAATAGCAATGACGATGATGATAAAAGAACATACAAAACAAGTGATGCACAGCACAATTGCTCACCATCCAGAACCGATGCTCAGCTAGTTCCTGAGCTGTACATCTCCTGGCCAACTCCCCCGGTTATATATGGAGCATGACATCACATGGTTTGGAATATCCTTTTGGCCAGTTTGGATCAGCTGTCCTGGCTGTGTCCCCTCCCAGCTTCTTGGGCACCCCTCACTTTCCTGTTGGCAGGCCAGTGTGACAAGCTGAATAGTCCTTGACTGCTTGGCAACAACTGAAATATTAGTGTTATCAACATTGTTCTCATCCTAAATCTAACACACAGCACTATACCAGCTGCTAGGAAGAAAATCAACTCTATCCCAGCTGAAACCAGGACACACATCCAAAATTTGAAAACTTGGTTAATGTTTTTTATATGTTAGACGTGGTTCTGGCTTGTGTGATCACATGTGAATGTTATTTAACAAATGGCATATGAAATATTTTGTTTGTGTGGTTATGGCCAACACCATAATTCAGCTTACCCATAAACTATATGTCTCAACTTAACTAAATTTGTTAAGAGTTTTTTTAAAATGGTAACAAAATATTTTTGTAGTATCTAATAACCAAGCTCCACCAAGTTGTTAGAAAAATAAATCCCGAAGTCACTATTTCATTGCAAAGAACGTGAAAACAAACACAGACAACAATGCACATTCATTGCTCCCAGCATGGACCTCCAAAGGAGCTGCTACAACTCATTAATATGAAAAGTAAGAGCTTACCACGTGTGGTTAAATGTAAATGATTTGCTGCAGGTTGGTGTGCTTCAAGACTCCGTAATTTGTCAAATTTCTTATATAAAATGGTGAGCTCTAACCATTTTCAAAACTTGCATCAAAGATTTTGGAGGATGCTTTTTTTTTAAACATCAGACTCCCATTTAATATATATGAAAACAGTTTGCCTATATTTTGCTTTTGCTGGTCTTATATGTGTTTTTTTAAAACTACATATATTTATTTTTGCCTGATTTGCCTTTTTGGAGTCAAATAAATGGCTTTAGACACCTAAACAGGTGGACAAATTTAAAAAAAATCAAAATATTGAGTACCAAGCTGTCTTGAAAATCAGGTCACAACTATCGTAACAGATCCTAGGGCCTACAAGGCACATCTGAAAGTCTCGTACCACATATAGAGGATTAATTCTTTGAAAAAAATCTGAGTAGTTTTGGAATTTTAGAGAAATGATACTTGGTCTGAAGTTCCATTTAAGTTTACTAGTAAATCCTGCTACTATTAGTAGCTTTTCCATGTGTCATAATATTAGTTTCTACAAGTGATACCATTTTTTAATTTATAAATTTACCAATCTGTACTTTGCAGAAAAGAATTGGCTTTTGTTTTGATACACGACACTCCAACAGAAAATTTATATCTATTATCAAAAATATGGAACAATTGTTACAGATGAGATTGAAAAAGACCTTCTAAATTAGTAGTAGATAGTCCGTTGCTCTAAGAACTGGTTATGCTTTTGCCCCTTTAACTGGAGCTACAACTGTACTTTTGTGATAGTTCCAAGCTTTCTGATTTCTAGCCTGAAGTGATTTGTGATAGATTTATAACTATTTTCTTCGGGCTTGTGTTGTCCTTATGTTTAAACAGCTATGTTCCTTCTTGGTGTTGCCATCCAACATGTATTTATTAGCAAACAATGACCTTCGCTTGCACCATAAATTGGCATTGCTACTCTAACCTCAGCTTCAGCCTTATTTTCTGTGTGCCAGCATAGACTTACTTGCTCAGAAAATAAACCCAATCAGGAAACTGATGATTGAAAGCTTTTTTTAATGACTAATTAGTTCCTTAACCGAGTTCACTGCATATGTACATGAGCATTTGGGTTGGTAGAAAGGTGCAGGTGACGCTGAGGCAGAAACAAACAATGGTGGAATTGGGGGTAAGCAAAAAAGAAGTATCACTTTGTGCAGGCATAAGTTCTTTTACTTGGTTCTTATAAAACGGGGAATTTTGCATTCTCTGGTCATCCTAGTACCATTTCTCTGCATGTGTCCCGGGTTAAATCAATTTTTCTTTGATATAAGTTGCCAGAATTCTGCATAGCTGTATACACAGGGGCTCATTAGTGCAATGTAAAATAGCATAAAGACTTCTCTTACTCTACTGAAATGATCTTTTCTGATTTAAGGTCATGTTTGCCTTGTAGGGTTGCATCACGTTGGTGGCTCAGTTGTCCTGAGATTGACTAATATGTTACGATCTTCATTTCCCTAATAGGTTTTCCATGTATTAGTTTCTGAGGAACTGTCAGAGAACTAGATTTAGGCATAAATAGTTGTGCATGGTGACAGACTGTGTCTGCAAAATCATCATGGTACACAATTGCTCCCATAGCTCATCCTCTCTTAGCATCTCAGGATGCCAGGATCACGCAAACATTAGCAGCAGCCACATGAAACTGTGCTGGCTGTGTACTCATCCCCTTCTGCCCACACCTCTTCCCCAGCACTGTCAACTCAGCTGCTAGAGGCGATAACAAAAGAGAAAGCAGTTCATTTCAGCTTGGTGGAGTAGAAGATGGATTTTATGGATTAAAGCTGGCCTCTACTTCTAGCAGGGCTGGGCTTTTTGAAGTTTCTTACTCACATATTCTGGGACTGGGAAGTTTTACTCAGTTGTGGCTTTTCTCCCCTCCAGACTGGAGACAACATAGTGTTCTGGGAGGCGAGCACAGAGCAGACACTGAGATCTGGGTTATCTGATGCTGGAACTAGAAGTTCTTTTGACCTGGGATGCCTGTCTCCTGTCTCTGCTGCGGCTGGCAGTGTTCCGTTGACCTTGTCAGGGAGGGTCCACTGACCAAGCCCTGAGTCAGAGAGGGGTTTCTGCAGAAAGCAGTGGAACTGTGGCCATCTGTTATTGCTGGTAGGGGTGTTGCTTAGCTCAGCAATGCACAAACTTCTCAGGGAAGATGTTCCTGTCCTGGTTCCGCTGTCATAACTATGAAATATAGTTTTGATGCCTGTTGATCCTGAGAAAGTAAGTAATTTTATCCTCTCCTTGAGGGCATCAAAATCCAATTTGGTATATACTGCTAAGAAGCCTTGAGCGTTGAGCCTGTGTCCCAACCTCATACTTTGTATTATTAAATGTCATGGCACTTCTATTACTCCAGTCCCCAAGTCACCCAGTTTTTCCTTTATCATAGTTCAATTCTCTGTATTGACACATGGTTAGGAGGCATTGACATCACTGCTACTTTTTATGCCAGGCAATTTTAAAAATCTTTAAGATTGTTCCCAAAGATGATCTTTCAGTAACTCCACTACTAACCTCACTCTAGGGCAGAGTTCTAGCACACAGGAGTTGACTTCTCCTTCATAGCCACTTCCTTGCTGCTTATAATTGTAGCATTAATGCCCATTTTATATAAAACATCTTTGTAGTGTATTACAGAGGTGTGGATAAATCCTATCCTGCTTTTTCTTTGTCCATAAAATTTACTCTTTTATCAAAGGCATTCAGTCATTCTAACAGGATTACTTTGGTAGTCACGTAATTTTATCTCATTGTCCTTTTACCCTCATATATTTAATGGTTTATTTTCTTCAGAAGTTGTTTTAGATCTTTTGTACTCTGAGATCAGTGATGTGTTTAGGTGCATAGATCACTTTTTTCTATACTGTTTGCTGACATAGAAATGGTATAGGAATAGAGAAGTAGGACAATGTTAGCTAATGGCATAAGTTAGACTATTCCTGTAATATTTTCAGTTATGGCTGTTGTATTTCAAAAACGGAAAAATTATTGAAAAAGTATTCAGAAATAGCTATAGGAATGTTTGTGGGATTCTTGTAATGTTAGTTATAACAAGAGGCTTAGAAGGCTCAATCTGTTCAATATGTTTGAATGAGGATTCAGATGTAATTTGATCAGAGTCCACAAATAGATGCATGAAAATGAGATTTCTAGTATTTGATGGCCTTAAAACAGTAAAGAAAACAATAAGGCCCAGAAGCTCAAAACTGAAGGTAGACAAATTCAGACTAATAAATAAGGTGCATATCTTTTAACAATGTGAGTAACTAACCTTTGGAGCACATGATTTGTGTTGTCATTACTTGGAATCTTTACAAAGACATTTACTTTTGATTAAATAGCAGGAGATTCTTCGGCCTGTATAGGAAGTGTGGTCATGCTAATTCAGTTATAGTCCCTTTTGGCCTTGATATTTTTCTGCTTCTCTGTTAAAATTCTGAAATATAAAACAAGTCACTCCAAAAAGCAAAAGAAAGGAAATAACATTAACCTCTATTTTCCATTTGCTGTGTACAATGCATGTATTTTCATTTTCTATACTCAGGAGGAAAAGACATTACAGAATGAAATCTGCTTGCCCTCCTGTCTTGATAATCTGCAAAAGATGGTATTTTATAATCATAAACTGTTGGAAACACTATCTTATTTTTATAATACAGCAAAGTTTGTCATTTAGTCAAGATTATTTGAGCCTCAGTTAATTCCTAGTCAATCTTTTTCAAACAAGCATTGCTTGCTTTGTGCTGTGAGAACTATAAAAATAAAATAGCATTTGAAAAATATCAGTTGCCATTTAAAAAGGCAAATTCTTACACTTCTGTTATATGTGGGAATCCAGCTGTATATAGGGAAGTATTGGAGCCAGGTTTGATGGAGACAGAAATTCACTGAGAAATATGGGCAGCAGTGGTGCTGATTTTATCAGCCATGCAAAGTGTAGGAGTAGATGGGCCAGCGCTTGAAGTCACTCTGGTATGGGAATCTCTGGGGTTTTCTTAATAAAAATCTTAGAAGTTCTGTGCTTTATACTTACCATTCAATGTAAAAAAGGAAAATTACTTAACCCTCTGTACCTCTCCAGACTTCATTAATGAATAATTAAGACAGAAATTTTTATTAAACTAATAGAAGGAATAGGAAATAAAAATTAGTAAGCTTAAAAATACTGTCTTTTAAAATATTTCATTCTATCACTTTCTTCTTCTGTTTTCCCATGTCATATCAGTTGTTTGCATGTTATTTGAACAACTTAAGTTATCATCATTTGAGGAAAAAGAAGCATGAGTGGAGAGGTAAACGTAGGTTTTTAAATGTAGGAACATTTTCACTTCAAAAGCACAGAGCTACTGATTTTGTGGTAACAGTCCTTGACATTGTACAAAACATAAAAGACAGAGGGCTGAATTAACCATGACCTTTCAAGAGGAATCTTAACCTCGATGAGAGAATTAAAAATGGATGAGCAGTCTCTGACAAATGGATTAATGGATTGTCATTTAGTACACTTTTAATACCAAAATTGTTTAATCAGTGCTCTCTTTTGAGACAAATAAATTGACACTCACTAGCTCAAAGTTGAAACTGATGCAATGTCATGAATCTGATAAAGAAATCTTGAGGATCTTAAGACAGGAAATCAACTGTTTCTTATAGAACTGCGTAAAGAGAATACAGTATTCTTAGGTGTTCAAAACCATTTATACTTATTTGTTGCCTGACACCTGATTCAAGAACATAAAAAAATATGTTATAGAATCTTACTGGAGAAGCCTACCTTTACCTCCTAAGTAAAGAAAAGCATAAGTGGGCACTATGGTACTTAATCTTTGCCTGGAATTCTGTGATATGTTTATCTGGAGTATTTTTGGTCCAGAATACTTGTGATCATTTATTTGAATATAAATGGGATTTAGGAAACACTTACTTTAGAAATGTGGTGAGGCTAAACATAATAATATACCATTACATGATTTCATTCTGTAAGGGCAAAATTTGAAGCAGAAAGTACAAAGTTCATCGAGATTTGTCAATTAAAGCAGATGTCCAGGATGAATGCTGCATTATTTTAGTCATTTTTACTATTCAGCAAGTTCAACATTTTAACATATTGCTTCAGCAGGTTTTCAGTGCATCATTTTGACCCACAGAAAAAAAATAGGGAAAATCTACAGCAGCTACGAGTAAAGCATCATGTTAATTGATCTGAGGTATATTCTCAGTAGAGATGTTTTAAAAATAATTGGCATATTGGTATCATAATTCTTATATAAGCTTTCTTGTTAAAACCTGCACAATTTATTATAATAAACCTCAACCCAAACATGGAATTTACTGTAGCAGTTTCTGCTGCTCTTAATTAAACATACTTGTTCTTCGTACAACATCATTTTATAAAAATCACTTATTAAACGGAAGTGCAGGAGTTTACATGCTTCTGCTTAGGCAGTCAGACCTTGTTTGTTTGAACTTAAAAGAATTCAAATCTACTGCAAAAAAAGAGATATAAAAGGCATAAGAGTAGTATAACCTTAAAAATAAGTTAAATTTACATGTCGAAAACATTTAAATTGCTCTTTCTTCAAACTACATAAACACAAAAGCTGAGGTTGTTGAATACATTATTACCAGTAAGAGGTTTGCAGATAGGCTATGCTCACAATAGAACCTAACAGAACAATATCGTAGGACTGAGAGTACAGAGAATCAGCTAAGTGATAGAGATGTAGTTCACACTCTTCTAATTATGTAATTGTTACTATTATAAGGAATGAGAATAATAATTATTGTTATAGCCAGTAACATTGGTGTGACTGAAGACTTGCAATAAACAGAGCTGGAGAACATTTAATGCGTTTTCATTTGATCACATTTCTAAGTAGCAACTTCAGGACTTCTTGTCCTTCTAGGCTTTTGAAAACCAAGTATGGGTTACTACTGATTTTCTCTTGTGAGTGACTACAAATGCCCGAAGACATTTTTGACAGGGTGGATAGGATCTGAAATTCATGACATTTGGGGAATGAGAGAGAAAGACTTGAGCAAAGAAAAGGAACATTACTGTCTTATGTGTAAAGGGATGGGACACAATTAAATTATGCTTTCTTTTAAAATAGAGACTTTCTGAGAACAATGTGTAATATTTATGTAAATACCAATAAAAGTTAGAGACCACAGGTTTTTATTTGTTTGCACAGAAGTAGTCACAGGGCTTATGTTACGGTCCCAGAAACAAAGACAAAATTTAGCTGTGCAGAGTGGTTCAAGATTTGATGTGGGTAGGAGCTCCTTAAGCTGACTTCAAAACACAGGCTGACAAATCAAGAATTAGCTTTAGATTTTTTTAAGTGCTAGCACAAGCAGCATTTGAAAAGAAAGCAATTTATTGTTTGGTTGATTTGTACTTCCGAACTGATTGTGAACCACTGGTATTTTTTAATGATTACTTATTTACCATTGATTGGAAATATCACAATAAATTTATCTGGCTTTCCTTAATCTATACTAATTTAGAAAACCTTAACAAATAATACTTTTTTTTATTATATGTATTAAGCGCATCAAAAAGCCCACTCCATGGGACACTGTAGAAATACACTTAAAGGCAACCCCTTTGAAACCTTTCAAAATGTGTATAAATAGAGCTGACGGATAATCAGAAGGAAGATGAAGCCTCAAAGAAATGAGACATGTTTCCCAATATTTCAGAACAGGTCAGTGGCAGATTCAGAGGCGAGACCCACATCACCAGGCTGTCTTAACCAAATGACCAGAGTTTACTTTCCTTATATCATGAAACTTTAATAAGCAATTCTAAGGAAAACTGGTGATGAAGATCAGTCTCTTATATTAAATAGGTTTTGTTTCCTTTGGCAATAAGTCTAATCTTTTGGTCAGGAGTACATTAACATGGTTTTCTTTACCTTCCCTTTTTAGCATTTATAGACACTGTCCCCACCCCCCAACTATGTTTCAGCCAATGTATCAAAGCTAGGGTCTTAACTGTACTAGCAAAATTCTCAAGTCTTCACTTTTTACACATACATGCTTGGTGTAGCATCTCATTTACTTTTTAATTGGAAAAGCTTCTATAAGGATAAATTTAAATGCAGATTGAAGTTCATTTTGCACCCAAATTTATTAATGTACAATAGAAATAGATAAAGCATCACAGCTAATTGTCACTCAAATACCAGAATTTATTTTTACTCTCTTAGGGAGAACAAACTCATAAAAATAGATATGGGCTTGGACAAAAGAGAAAGTTTTGGAGTAGGCTTTACAAAATGTTTTTATGTAATCTAATAAACTGTATAAACTAACAACTCTTCATGACTTGATAACACTGTGACTAACATGCAGAATAATTTGCTAAGTTATTTCTACATTCTTCAGCTAGTCATTATGTATCCGTGGTTCATGTGGATACAAGTGTGCTTTTACTGTATTTCAGTGAGAAGTGAGTAAAGACAAATAGAAACCCTGTTCTGAAATATAACCACTATTTCTTAGTAGTAAATTCACAGCAGTGTTGAAAGGAAGAAGCTCCCTATGGTTGCAAGGTCCCTGCAACAAAGAATTTTGAAGGAGAAGACACAGATATGGCAATAGTTAAAAATGTTAAGGATCCCTAGAGAGCAAATACAAAATTACTTTATTCAGAAGTTAAAAACACTCTTAAATAATAATTCTTTTTCCCAAATTCACATCTGCTCACCTTGCTAAATAATTTATTACTACTTCTAATGAGTTAGACTTTCATTGTGATTTTTATCAGGCTTTAATTTTTGGTCCAAACTATGTCAATGAAAACAACAGCAGATGCAGTTCTTGCTGGGTAGCAGCATAGACTATTTATACCTTGAAATGTCTCATTTATCAGTTAAATTAAGTACTTAAATGTCTATATAACTTAGATTAGTTTGCTAGATATTTAGGCAGCAGAGTTTTGCCTCATTGCTCACAGACAGAAAAGCTGTTTTTCAGAATGTGGAGCTGTGGAATCATTGCCCTGTTAATAAATTGCAGCAGAATATGCTGAGTGCCATAATTATTGCTAAATGGTGAGATGAAAGAGTATTTTTTCACAGCTGATGTCCAGCCACTAACTCTTTTATGAAATTATGTGACTGAAGATCATATTTCAGCTTTTTTGAAATTTTGAGTCTTACAGGTATTTGACGATTCACAAAACGATACAACCTTTTTAACGGAAAGGTGTGCTAAGATGCTCTGAAACAGATGTTGTGGGTATGTAAGATACATGGAAGTCTTTTGTTTAGGAGGGTCCTCTTATCAGAAATTACTTATATACAACTGGCCTACAGTACATGTGAAATATTTAACAATTTCTCTAGGAGAAAAAAAAAGATTTATTTCTGATATAGCAACATCTTAGCAGGCAAGTCAGATGTATGCTTCAGGTCCAAAAAAAAAAAAAGGCTTATATGGTAGTGCTTCTTTCTACCAGCTGTATCATTTGGCCTAAGAAAAGCTTCTCCTCTTCTAGAAGTTGTTTGTCTTGGGGTTTTTTGGGTTTTGGGTTTTTGTTTTTATATCATCAGATGATCACAACTGTAATGATACTACTACTACTATACTAGTATATATAAATCATATAAGGAAAAAAACCCAAATCCAAGGCATCTGTTATTGCCATGTCACATTTTACTTCTAATAATTTCAAGATAATGTAAATTATAAAAGCAAATAATCCCCTAATTTTTACCAGCCCTATCCTTAGTCTTTCAGTGTAAGTAACATTTTCAGTTTGGCACGGGAAGCAGTGGCAGAACAAAGTATGTCTTGCTAGTCTGCTGGCCCACCATATTGTCTTGATAAGCATTATGTAATGAAAAATTGTAACATGTACTTTGCCTCATATTGGTTGTTTAGTTGAGATAGTTCGGCAGAACTAGCTTCAGTTTAAACCCAGTTGAACTAACTCAACATATCACTAAATGGTGAGATTTGGATCTTCCATAGAAGAGGGGTAGGTTCTGCAGTATTCCTGTGCCACAGATTGTTTTGTGCAGCATCTTAGATGATCAGTTAACTTGTGTATAAAATGTGTGGAGTGAAAAAACCCCACTCAGTAGGAGCTATGAAATTGCAGAGTTTTAAATCTAAGTCTGTTGAAAAATTGAAGTTGAAATGGCCGTGCTGTAGTTCCCAGGCAAAACTCATGTTCATATAAGCCAAAGAGTATTTGGAAAGGATGGGAGTGAAAAAGGAGGGGCAGGGTTGAGGGAAGAGAAGCTGGACTTGCTTTGTTTTTATTTTGGCTGGAGATACAGTTCTGTATGTTCCATATGTAGAAGATCAAAGAAGTGAAACTTAGGAAACCTGAACCTCATCTATACTGTTAATTATAAAAGCATTTTTGAAATAAGCATTAATCATAGAAGTAATTTCAGTATCAGTATGAGAGTTTTTTCCTCCCTTAATTTGACATGAGAAAGTATTCACAAGTTGTTTTGTCACAGTGATTCCAAGTGGAGTTCCAGCTGTTTATGTGTAAACCGTTTCAGTCTCTTGAATCATTTTCTTTGGCCAGTTTTGTTTTTGCTAGATATGCCTGTGCTTTCCAGGGAAATAGTTGACAGGGAGAAACAGGAAATTAAAACAGCTGCTTGACCAAACTCCATTCTCAAATACACTAAAAATTACTTAAAACTTCTAGACTTCACAACCAGTTTTAGAATATTTATTTTTGAGGTCAAAAATCTTTTTAGATAAACCTATAAAGTGACTGTGAATTACAGTAAGTAAAAGTGTTAGAAAACAAGTCAGTTATATAACCCTGTAGTGTAATAATACTGATATATTAGAGGCTAAATGGCAACTTTTTGTTTTATTTTGGTATTTTCTTGTCTGGCATTCCAAACTGGCTAGCTGTGGTTCAGTTTGGAAAGCCCTTGAAAATACTGTCTAGAATTTTGTGTAAGCACATCCACAGATGGTATTTATTAATATATGGAGTGCAGTCAGTCAGGGGAGGAGGAGGGGAAACAACCTCAGAAAACCAGTCAGGTTCCCCACAAAAAAAACAAAACAAGATAACTTGAAATAATAAAAGCACAGTTCAAAAATCCTCCCCCTTTTGCTTTTTAGATTTCTTGCTGAACACTCTCAGTAATGACATTGAAAGTGATAAATACTATTAAGTTTTATGATATATAATTGTTGTGTACAACTATGTTTCCTTAGCTACAGCTTTGAGGGACAGTTTCACAAATATTCTTAATACTCTGAAACAGCCTGAGTATAGGCTGCAAAAAAGTGAAATTTTAACATTTCATCTATTTCTAAAATATTTTTTTCTGTTACTTTGTATGTAAGTTTTCTTCTAAAAGAGGGATTTTCATCAATAATGAAGAAATAAATCAGACATAAAATAACCATTTGGTATTCTGATAGCTGATTTTCACATAAACAGCAAGAAGCTGCTGTAAATTAAATGTTTCCTGCTGATCCACTTCCTTTTAAAACACAGTAGGAGGGGCATTAGTTAACATTAAGGCAAACACAATTATCTGCTGACTACATTGTATTAAAAATAGCTAACAGCAATAATTCTTTGGCTTCTTCCATCACTGCAGGTATATTATGAAATTAGTTCATGTAAACATGTTGGACAGCAGTAAAATACTTCTTAATGATTTCCTGTATGCCAATGTGATCCTTGGCTCCAGGCATAATTTTTAGTTGTGAAGAAAGCATGTTTAGTACGGCCAGTTAAAAATTATCGTATTTTCAGTAGGCACACTGAAAAACTATTTGTGGTAGGCATAAAATAATTCAATTTAAAAAAAAAAACCATATATATATAAATAAATGTATTTTCCTCTTATGGTTGTCTTATGTATGGAAATACGGAAGATGGCCGTGTGTGGTCCTTTGTCCCCAGAATCCTGTTGTCTCCAGGTAGAACTCCCACAACTACCCTGATACTGTATCTGAGAGAAAGATGATGAAAAAACAACCAAACAAAAAATCCATAGCCCTTTCCAGAGAATTCAACTGCAGGAACTTTGTTTTCTCAACTGGTGTTTTGTAATCATTCTTCCATAGTGTTCTACCCCAAAAGGTGATGTCTGTTTTGATTTGTGTGTGGGAATAAAAAGTTTGTCTTAGGTATTTACCTTTAATGATGTGTCTACTAGTGTCAGTTATACTATTTACCCAATAATTTTGTATTAAAATACAATTATTTGAATATTATTCACTTCTTTCAAATAAGTGAAAAATCTGAGGTAAGTTATGTCCTAACCTAAAGCAAAGATAATCTGTACTCACATCAGTATCAATGAGAGCTGTTTCTTTTTTCTTGCAGTTCTATGTGCTTTGACAACGTGAAACCCATTTTTTTGTGATTAAATTAACTGTTTTTTCTTACAAATATTTTAAATTATCAAATAATAGAAATAATATTGCATAAAAGAATAATCTGTATGCTAGGTAAATTTTGCTTTTTAGTTATATCTGAGACAGCAATTGTTTTCAAAGATCTGGAACTAATTCTGAGATATGTCGCAGAGCTGTTGTTTTAAGACAGCTTGTCAGTCATGTAGAGAGAGAAGGAAGAGATACAAGGAAAAAAGGTACAAAGTATACATATTTTTGCTGATAAATGAAGACTCTAGGCATTTTTACATTTTGGAAGTATATTTATTTATAATTATAAAATACAATTTTAAAATTCCTTTGCAATTAATAAAAACTATTTCTAAAACCAGGTTATGTTGCTGAGAAATCTGAGTGTTACATATGTGATAAATAATTCCTCCTATAAGGAGCTCCATCTATTTTCAATACTAAAATTTTAATCTCTTCTTGTTGGCACACAGAAATTCTGGGTCTGTTAAGGGATGCAGTACTAATTCTAAAGTGACTTGACCAAACTGTAAAAAGGAAGGAAACTCTTGCCCCAGTTTAGTTCTTTTATATATTATAGTATGTTAGCCAGAACTACTATTCTGTCCACATGTCCAGTTAAGTGCTTATATTTTATTATAACTCATTCAATCATGAGAATTGACTGCTTTGAGCACTCTGACATGGATCAGGTCCAGAGTGCTGCCAGTTCAAAAGGGCTGCATCCTGTCTGTGTTCTTCTTTTTTTTGCATCCAGTGTATCAAGGAGAGTCAGATATGGAACCTCATTATCACATTATATTAACATTTCTGCTACTCTTCTCAGACAGGGCAGGATGTACACATTGGAATGCTAATGTGTTTGTTTTCTGTAAGCCTTCAAGTGGGCCATCATATTCTTAATGAAGGTCTTGGGTGTACTTCTAAGTGCAAGACCTTTAGAAAAGAAGTTGGAGCTACTCCCTTCTGCGTCATTGTCTGCCCAAATATTACACCTGAGATCTGCCTTTCTAAGTCTCAACTGCATTCAATACAGGCTCTGTCTGGTGAATAAGAAATTAAATTGAAGAACTACAGAGAATAATGACAACTTATGTAGTCTTAGTATAGACGGTGATCTGTGGAAATGATGAACTGTAAGAGTCAAATGAGAATGGCAATCTCACAGCAAACTTGGTTGATTACACAGACCTGCTATTCCAATGGTAGTACAAACTTAATGAATAACACACACTGGAATTTGAACATTTGAAATTGGAAAGATAATGCCCAACTAGGTCTGCACTTTGTGTGTGTGCTTCAACCCTTTGATTGCCATGGAAATTCGCTATTAAATGCTGGGACGTATATATTTGGCTGCCTTTTTTATGTAATTTATTGCTGATTGATTTTGAAGAATGACATTTCCATACTTCCTGAAGGTGTCTCAGCCTATTGCAGTGCATTTTAAAATACAGCATTATAACTCAGTGTTTGTTATTATTTATTATTCCATATACTTTCTTTTATTTGAAAAAGAAATATTTTGGATAATATTCAAATGGTAAACTAACCTTTTTCAGAAAAATGATAGTTGTAACTTGGGACACTTTTTAGACTCTGTTATGCTCTGTTCTTTTCACAGCCCTTGAAACATTAGTGGTTTGCATTGTCTTTGGACATGACAGTACTTTTCCTTTGCTATTTCCTCCTGGGAGCAGTATCCCAGGGAAGCCCAGCGTTTGTTATATCTTATACTAGGCTGTTTGGTTCCCATTATCTTACTTATTACAGGAAGGCCTTGTAAGAAAAATGCTTTTGACGTACTTAAGCTCTCTCAGCTCTCTTCTGTTTCTTGTCTTTATTTTCTCATTGTGATTCTTTAGGTCAGACACAGTGAGGCTATGTTTAGATAATCTACTTGTGTTAGCATTGAAAAGCATCCTGGTGCGCACAGCTTGTAGAGCTTCTTGGGCATGTTTTGGAAGTTATTTGTTTTACCTGTGTTGTATTGAGTCAAAGTATACTATGGTGTGAAAGGGATAGGCGCTTCCCAACCTCTCCCGACCCCCAAGAAAGGGGTCATGAGTTGAGGTCCTTTTTTTTTTCTACAGATATACATCTACTTAAAAAAGTGAATGGGGAGGGCTGTACAGTGTTTACTGCATGGTCTGAAAGCTTTGTTAATTCTTTTGACAGGGTGGTTTTGTATTTATGTGCAGAGGGAGATCAGACTGAAATGAGTACCATTTATAAGGCAATGGGTCATAATCTTTGCTTTAAGATAAACATTATACTTGTGCATTCTCTATTAGTGCAGTGTGCTTTGAGGACAATCATATTGGCCTAAGGCATTTCTTCAACCGAAATTTATTATAAATCTTTTCCAAAATGCAAACGCAAAAGTTCTCTTTTGAGATATCAAATCACATGTTATTTGACTAAGTTGAACGCAAGAAGTATGTTTTCACACAGCTGATGTCAGTTGTCCTGAAGGCATTTGATCCAAGGCATCATCCCGTACAGGCGGATGGAACTCAGAAAAGAAAGTCCTGAAGCGATCGTCTTTTGGCTTTACCTACTCATACGTTAGATACAGAGTTTATGTTAAGATTCTGAATTTGTGGCAGAGGAAAACTGTAACAGTGATTGCGTTGTAATAAAGTAAAATGATGGTAGTGTTTATCCTATGTTAGTAAGAAAGAATTTTTTTTCGTTCCTTTGTTATTTCTCAGTATCAGTAAACTGTCTTCAAATGTTAAAAGCAAAATGGGATAAAATACTTTGCTATTTACTACTTACATTATCTCCTGTGAAAAAGTTGGTTTCTTCCAGTGTTTCCTGAAAGGCCTTCTAACAGTTATAAATTTTTCATTGTTAACTTCATCTTTTGGGTGATTTGGATGATTTTGCTAGATTCTTTAGAACATAATCTCCTGATTATCTCTCAAATTTTTAAAACAGTTCTGGAAAGAATAATTGCACTGTAATTTGTTATTCAAAGATTCACATATCAGGCTTTGATCATATTTCTTGAAAGTGAGTATGTATATACAAAAAAATTAGGGATAAATTATTTAAAATTTGTTTAGAAAATTGACCTCTTCCCACAAAACGTTTCAAAGAAAATAGGAGGAGTGTCAGTACAAGAAAGGACTGTACTCTTATGTTTGGTACCCAGTTGACCACAGTCAAATAATCTTCAAATGAAAAATGATCTACATAATTATCAGTAGAGTTCAGTGACCACCTTAAGGCACAGAATGCTGTTCAGTGGGATATGTAACGATTCACAGGATTTTTCATAAATGTTGGTTTGGGGTTTTTTAAATACAATTTTTCGTATGCTAGGATGTTACCAGAATAATGGCAGATTATAAGAAATGTTGTTTTATTAGGTTTATTTTTTCATAGAATGGTTTGATTTGGAAGGAATCCTTAAAGATCATCTAGTCCAACCCCCCTGCCATGGTTAGGGGCATCTTTCACTAGACCAGGTTGTTCAAACCCAGATCCATTGCATTTACTTCACAACATATGTTGGGATTCAGCTGTCAAAGACTCGGGCAACCTGTATCACTACTGCCATTGCTACTCCGCTGCTGAAATAGTCACATATTCTCTACTTTCTCATATGCACTCTGATTCCTAATGAAGTAGTTTGAACTGTTCAAAGGAATAATTATTTTAACTGAGCATTACATGACATGATGCAATTGTGAACAAGCTTGCCGTATGTTCAAGCTTAAGGTTGAAAACTGAAATTGTGTTTATTTTTTTCACAGAGAATATATTTCTTGATATTTTACAAAATTTTAGATAACTGAAATGTGACTTTTTAGAGAAATGTTAAAATAAAACCAGATAAGTTTCTCTGATTCTAAACACATCGTCAATTCTGAATGCATTCTAGCAAAATGATGGCATTTTATATGTTTGGAACTGATTTAAGCTAGTATTTCAGCTGTTAGAAACTACATTTCAACTGTATGATCTCGACTACATTATTTTTTTCAATATTAAACAATAATGGGGTGTCATTGTCTTTTGATCCTCATATATAATCCCTTTTGTTTAACAATGAGTTTAAATTCGGTATTGGAAAATTCGGGTTTGCAAACTCCAAGTTGTTTCTAAAAGTTTTTTCACTTCAAAAATAGTATGTTTGTCCAGAGGAGTATTAGCTACTACATGGCTTTTAGATATGTTAGAGAACATCCAAAGTATGCTCATTTTGGTGTCCTACAATTAAAATTATACTTAAAAAAGAAAAACCTACAAAATATAATAAAGATCAAAGCACATCTCTTTCCTCCCACCCCCAGGAGTAGGGAAGGAAAAGAGAGACAGAACAAAGTGGATAAAAATGGAATTAAGAAGAGGCAGAAAGACACAGCTAAAATATTAAATGTGAAGGCTTTCACTTTGCTATTCTAGAGGATCGATGGTCATCACTCCACATGAATTTTTCAATGAAAAGCCTTTTAAAATTGTTTTATGCTATTTTTGCAATAATTAAAAATAATGCATTAAAAAACCCAACATTACTGAAATGATTCTCAAAACATTTATATTTCTGACAACTGTTATTACTGAATTCTTTTCAAGTTTCATATAATTACATATTAATATTAAGAAATACTTTAAGAAATACATCACCTCATTTAGGCCAGTTGTCTTACAGTACTTTTTTATGACCTCAGGGAAACAAGTTATCTTTGAAAATACTTCTTCTCTGCTACATTTTGCTTGTGACTGAAAGACAAAAGAACTCTAAGAGCGAAACTGTAACATAAAATGTGAAGCTGTAAAGTCTATGCATTCTTTAAACTGAAGAAAATCCATGTGCCGGGTCCTGCACTTTGGCCACAACAACCCCAGGCAGCGCTACAGGCTGGGAGCGGGGTGGCTGGAAAGCTGTGTAGAGGAAAAGGACCTGGGAGTGCTGATTGATGCTCGCCTGGACATGAGCCGGCAGTGTGCCCAGGTGGCCAAGAAGGCCAACGGCATCCTGGCCTGTATCAGGAATAGTGTAGCCAGCAGGAACAGGGAGGTGATTGTCCCCCTGTACTCAGCCCTGGTGAGGCCGCACCTCGAGTACTGTGTCCAGTTTTGGGCCCCTCACCACAAGAAAGACATCGAAGCCCTGGAGCGTGTCCAGAGAAGGGCAACGAAACTGGTGAAGGGGCTGGAGCACAGGTCTTATGAGGAGTGGCTGAGGGAACTGGGCTTGTTTAGTCTGGAGAAGAGGAGGCTCAGGGCAGACCTTATTGCCCTCTACAACTACCTGAAAGGGAGTTGTGGTGAGCTGGGGGTTGGCCTCTTCTCGCAGATAACTAGTGACAGGACAAGGGGAAATGGCTGCAAGTTGCGCCAGGGGAGGTTCAGGTTGGAGATGAGGAGAAAATTCTTCTCGGAAAGGGTGGTCGGGCATTGGAATGGGTTGCCCAGGGAGGTGGTGGAGTCACCATCCCTGAGGGTGTTTAAGGAAAGGTTAGATGAGGTACTTAGGGACGTGGTTTAATGGGTAATAGGTGGTGGGGGGATGGTTGGACTAGATAATCCTTGAGGTCACTTCCAACCTTAATGATTCTATTCTATTCTATTCATGTCTGAAAAGTGTCTAGCACTGTTCCCGTCTTTTAAAAGGATTTGAGAATGACTACAGGTATCACAGTCTGGCAAACTTCAATATTAGAAAAACTGACAGAGTATAATTAAGGCCAATGTGATGAAACACTTGGATAAATATATGCTGATGAGATCAAACCAACCTGGTTGCCACAGGAGTAAATCATGCATTCTTGACCTGCTAAATTCTTTGAGTCAACAGTACAATGTATAAAGGGCATCTTGAGGAAGTAATTTACTTTGATTTTTTAAAAGGATTTCTGATAAAATCTCTCACAAGAAACTACTAAGAAAAATAAAGTAGCCATAAGGTAAGGCCAAAGTTCTGAGAAGGGTTAAAACTGAGTAAGCCAAAACAAACAAGGTTTTAATAAATAGCTTCTTCACAGACTAGGGAGGAATTATTAGCAGGCAGTATGAAAAAAAACATTAAAGTTTTATGGTTTTACCCAATAGTTAGTAACAGTTTACTCTGCTCTAGTGATTATGCTGCCTAGATTGCTGATTTCCAGGAAATCTGTCATGATTGCTTTTCCATCAGAGTTCAGTATGATAGGACCACTGATGTGTTTTAGGTACGATTTGATTTTAACCACACTGTTTCCTAATATTGTAGCTTCAAAGCATCAAATTGACATTGTTGCAGTCCAGTCCTCCTGACTTCAGTGCTTTGTTTTTGTCAGTGTCACTTGATGCAGCTCAAGTATTTGTGTGGGTGTTTAGTAAATTAGATCGGAAAACCAATCTTGGTTAAAATTAATCCCATATGCCTTCCAGCAAAGAGTTAGTGTTTTGCCAGGTTACTTTGCTGATCCAGTTCACCATGTAGCCACATAAATACATCTGATGACATGAGGGAATAGAGCAAGGGCAGGAATAATGGCTTTAAGGGATTCATTCTTTCGATGACAGCTCCTGTTTATGCTTGCTTCACATTGTTTTTGAAGCTGTGTCTAACTGAATAGAATGGGCAATGAAATCAATTATATCCAGTTAAAACTTGAATTCTAATAATTGCTAGCACAGATGTAAATGCAAATGGTGAGAGATTTGTGATAAATGCCATGATGAGGGATACTCTAAATGTGCCGTAATGAAGTATGATATGCCTTTTGTGAAAATCAATGTATAGCTCAGGTGGTTATACTGGGATCCATTTCACTTTACCTAAGCTTAACAGTCAGATTGGTGATCGTTAAAAAAAATAAAAATAAATATTTGAGCTAGCAGAGTTTTGTCTGCATTGTGGTTAGAAACACTGAAAAATGTAACCAAACTTTATACAATGTTTGAAAGTTTACAGAATAAAAGCATGCATGATGTAATTTATTAAAATGCATATTAATATAGTATTTCACATGTATTAAAAAAATCAATTGTCAGTCTTTTTTCAACTGGTCACTACTCAGGGGAGTTGATTCTGCCTCTCTACTCCCATTCTTGTGGGACCCCACCTGGAGTACTGCATCCAGCTCTGGGGCCCCCAACATAAGAAGGGCATGGAAGTGTTGGAGTGGGCCAGGGAGACCTTCTAGCAGCCTTCAGTACCTGAAGGCGGCCTACAGGAAAGCTGGAGAGGAACTTTTTACAAGGGCATATAGTGATAGGACAAAGGGTAATGGCTTTAAACTGAAGGAAGATAGAATATGTTTAGATAAAAGGAACAAATTCTTCTCTCTGAGGGTGGTGAGGCACTGGAACAGGTTGCCCACAGAAGGTGTGGATGCTCCATCCCTGGCAGTGTTCAAGACCAGGTTATATGGGGCTTTGTGCAACCTGGTCTAGTGGAGGGTGTCCCTGCCCATGGCAGGGAGGTTGGAACCAGATGATCTTTGAGGTCCCTTTCAACCCAGACATTGCATGATTCTATGATTTTGATCAAAGATAATTAGTAATGGATATAAGAGAGAAGTCATCTCTGAGTTTTTCACTATTCAGGTGCTAGTAGCAGGTGATTGACAGCCAAAGTATTATGAGCAGTATGAGTGTAGTACGCTTTCTGGCTACCTTGCAAGAAGGTAATACAGCACATCATCTTGTTTCAGCTGGCCGTCAGTGTTGGACAAAAGCAGCATGCATAGCAGTGCTTTAGCATGCGTGGAAGTGGTCTAGGTTACAGTTAAGAGATTGATTGTGTCTGGAAAGGGTACACTTTCTTCAGCGCAGTGGATTTATAAAGTCTCTAGCTACATCTGCAATCTATGAATCTTCTACTTGAATTTAGTAAAACTAGAGTTTGTGAACTTTTTGAGAAGAAGGTAGGAGTGGTTTTTGTTGAGGGAAGATCAAAGAGGTGCCAGTTCCTCAGAACACAGTATGTTCTCCAGGCAATCTGTGCCACCATTTAGTCAGATCGATCTTTAGGGAAACAGATATCTTCAGGTTGCATGTTGCAAATAGTAATTGAGAATGCAAGAAAGGAAGCTGTGGAATCTCTTAAACATGTCTTATTTAACACCATTATTAATGATCTGAAAGAAGGGAGATGTTAAAAAAAGATAGAAAGTTTCACAGATGATGCTAAATTAGGAAGCGTTGCAAACAGTAGTGAAAACACAGATAATACAGAACAGTGAAAGGAGGTTACAAGTACAGGAAGAAAATAAATAAAACAAGGAAAGCATTGCTTAGAAAATTCAAAGCTAATTATATAGAGAAAAATAATATGAGAGAAGTTCAGTATTAGAAATACAGAAAGTAGTAATGCTAAAGAAGCTGCAGGGACAATAATTGAACTGCAAATTGTATACGAACGTGAAGTGGAACATGGAAGAAAACACGCAATTTGATTTGGGAGGCAAACTCTTCTTCAGCTCTCTGATCTGCAGAGCACATAAATAAACTGTATCATCTTTCAGGATAGTTCATCTTGTTCTCTCACGTTTACCTCACCAATTTTGTGAGCTGGTTGCAAAAGTGGATGTATCACCACAATGCAGCATTTTTACCGTACGCGAAGTTAATGCACAATGTGAGCTACATGGCTATAAGCAGAGAAATGAAAATCCCTTGCTGTATCTTTGAGGCCAGAGGTAGGAGCAGTGCAGCTGTTAATGGTAGGGGGGGAGTCTGCGTCCCATTTTCATCGTTTCAGGTCGTTCCCTGCAGACTGGGTCATACCATGGGGCATGCTGCCAACCTAAGAGCTGCAAAGCATATTTTTTGCACTCATATTTTCAGGTGCTGTACAGCACTGCAGTTTCTCTCCATTACTGGAGGAGTTACAAAGAAATTGCAGTGCTCCTCTCAAGTCAGCGCTGAGTGAGTGAGTTGTTGGTGCAATGGTGGAGAGTGACAGAGGAAGTGGAACAGTAATAATACTACTGTCAGTACTTAATATTATTAGCTATAAGCATCTCAGAGCTTTCTTTTCTCCGCAAGGAAGAGTTGAAATGAAAAACTTTTTGATACTGGAAGGATTGGCTTGAGTAAAAGAACTAGACATATGTTCATGAATATGATTATGTCTACTTTGCACCTCAGGGGCTGGACCACAGAGCTCACTAAAGCTGCTGTGCCCCTTGATGTGTCTCAGTGCTTTGCATGGTCAAATACAGGACACCTGTAGCATACCCTACAGACTTAGAAAGGCTTCTGGAGCTCAAACAACCTACAACTCCATCTGCCTTTGTATTTCACAACATTGGGTCCCTCCTAGGAAGATTCACATAGCTGATTTGTTGTTGGCCGTGTCATGTCACTGCAAGGCAACTGATGCTTGGCCGATGTGTAATTCAAACAAAAGCATACTCAAACTTGCTAGGACTTGATCTAAGTTTTCAGTCTGCAGCATGTCCCAAATCTCTCTCACTTAAAGTTCACAATAAACATATCATTCATATTCAAACAGTGTGGGCCTGAGACAACCATGGGCCTTTAAAAATGGGCTTTAAACATATACTCAACAAAAACAGAGATGAAGCCTATATAACGTCTAACAGATAACTGAAAAGAACTTAATAAGCATTCTTTAGTATCTCAAGAGTAAATACTATAAATGAAGTGAGCAAAATATATACTGTGCAATAAAATGGAAATTGGCATATGAAACAGTAGCTGAAGTTTAACATGAATAATAGTAAATGAGAAGACAATGTTAGGATGTTAGTATGTGCCAGCTCTTAAGAGACCTTGGATATGTCTGTCCCCTGCATGCCAAAGCATGCTGAATGTAATGGAAATCTCTGTTGCTATTGTCACTAGAATGTTCTACAATTGCATGTTGTTTTGTTGTGCACATATATCCAAACATAGAGAGTTTTCACAGATCTCACCTTCCAAGGGTGCTGCCAGGTTTGAACAGCTTTATTTTATACCGTGATTGCATTCATGCTTTCTGGCTGCAGGTATCTTAGGAAACGGTGGTTCAGTCTGTCTCCTTAGGCATTGTGTGTCCTTCATACCTTCCTCAGAATTGCACTTGACATTTCAATATCCAAAACTTAGTATATGTGATATGTCGTGTTGATTTCCACACTTGAGTTGGGGCATGAGGAAGAGTTCAGTGTTCCTGCCCCAAAGAAACAACATCATATTTCAAAAGACTGAGTCTTAAAACAATTCTTGAAAACAAGAGATGTGAGAAGAAATAATTTAAGAAACAGTGCAATATAAATATTTTGTAAAAGAAGACATATGCAGTACCCTATTGATAAGCTTGGCAGAGAGAGAACAACCCTATCACCAAAAAAAAAGTTCTAAAAGAGTAAAAAAATAACAGTTGGCCAGCTGTTAGGAAGAAACCTTATCCAAGTTCTAAACACTAAGCTGTGAAGAAGCAAGGATCTTATGTACCTGCAGCTGGGAAGCTGAGCATGAACATGAAATCAGTGCCAGTGGAATGTTCTGTCAGGGCAGGGCCCTGTTTTGTCTTCTAAGCACTAACCTGAAGCAGCGTTAGTACAAGTGTCGTAAGTGGATGTACCTATTTTTGTTAGCCTTTCTGCAGCTAGATTAATTCAAACCTGATATTAATTACTCTGAGATTAATTTTGGCAGAAGTGGAAAGTACAGTGCTACTGGTCGCTGACTATTTCCATTGGCACTTCCTTAGACATTTCTTTTTGTTCTACCTAGATTAAAAGCCTTAATTTATACAGCATGGTCTCTAATGTCAAAATTTATCTTCTTATAAGCATTAATCCGTATTAGTGCTTATACTAATGCATAACTGACTATATAAAAACTGCTAGCATTATTACGAGCCCCCCAGTCTTCTTTTTTATATTTGTTCTTTGGAGTAGGAGTCGTCTTTGTTCTCTTTTTTGGTACAGCTCCTAGCACAATGGGACCCTGATCTGACACCGATTTTCTTAAGTAAAAAAGTTCTAGAGGAGATGTATCGGGAGTAAAAGTTTCAAAATAGATCTATGCCATCTGAGCTTCTGTGCTTCACTGCATGACTCCCATTTTAAAGACAGGGTCAGATTCAGGAGTAAAATAGTTGGAAGGATAAAGAGGGGGGGGGTATGTGAGACTTCTGCCAAATATAAGATCCTCCATCCATGGTCCTGCAGTCTCTGGGACTGGCCTGTCATGTTGTAAAATCAGGTACCTTGTGCCAGCCTTCATTTGTCTGATGAGAACAGGCAAGGACAGAAAGTTACAACTGTTTCCACCAAATAAAATTTAATGCTAAAAATATGGAAGTGTCATGTGGAGCTTTGATAATTGCTTAAATAATTATTTGATTGGTCAAATAATTGACCAATTGACCAATATATGATCCCATAATATTGATGGGATACTGTATCATGTACTCAACATCATTTAAGTCAGAAAGAGTAAATTCCAAAATAAGTGAAACTTGTATCATTCAGGCAGACAATATAAACTGAAAGAGTGACTATGTGAGACTGAGAAATCATTAACCAGAAATAAAGTTTACTATTATTAACATATTATAAAATTTCATTTTTCTTAATTGCAAAATGAATTTTTAAGGAACCTCATTTATTAAAGAACAGGGAAGTATTACGTAGTGGCATAAAGTACTTCCTGATAAGCAATCCTTTGAATCTTTGAAAATCTCTTTTTTTTAATAATTACACCAACTGCCACCCCCTACCACAATGCAAAGTTTAACTGGCCCAGTGACTTGAGAAATGCAGCACTTGTCTAGGGAGGCTAAACAATGTGTTAATTTGTACTTCTTTTAAGAGATATTTACATGCATATACAATTTGTAAACGTACATACTTTCATACATATAAGGAAAAAGAACAAAAAGACCTCAGCAAACGATACTGTTGATGATTTAGGATTCCATAATCCTCTTTATAGCTCCCTAATAGGTATTACATACAGCAAAAACAAAAAAGGAAATTTTCCATTTTAACCAGGCCTCTTAATCCTGAGAAGTGTTTAATCTTTTGGAAATGCCTCAGTGGCACATTGCTGATGGCACGCAATAAAGGTAGTTGACCTGTCCCCCGTGGAGCAAACCCAAGGCAGTCTGCCTAATCTCATCCTGAGAAACACATCCAGTATCACGGTGACTGGAGAAATCACAGGGGTATTTCTTCAGATGTCTTGCAAACGCATACACAAAAATTATTAAAACAAGCTTTGTTCAATTCACAGTTTAGCCTTTTTGAAGTATCTCCCATGCCCTTGAAGAACAAAGAAGCCAACTCTAGTTAAATTCTATTCTTAAGATTGTCTGCAAAATGACTCTCATTCCCTTGAGAGGAAATAACTTGATCCCCGCAATGCTGGCTTTCAGAGGAAATATGGGTACAGTCAAAATCTAAAATAAACACCTAAAATTGGCAGAATAAGAAATCCCTATATTTAAGACATTGTCTTTCCCTATTATTCAGTGTCTCAAGATATAATACTATTTTGCTAAATTTTAAATACTCAGGTTGAAGTTTTCTATGGCAGGTGTCTGCCTTAGGCTGAAATGCATGCAGTTCTTTACTTGTTTTGGAAGGCTTCAGCAAGCAGGGCGCATCTATGCCTCACAATAGATTTCATATTTTTGCCCTTATGAAAAATGTTTACAATTACCAAGGAAACTGTATTATCTTCATGCTCTGGATCAGTGGCCTAAAATTTGGCATGAGCTATTCTGTGAAAATCTGCCTACATTTGGCGTGCATTTATAACCTGCTGGGGAAAGAAGGAAGGAAAGGGAGGAAAGGAAGGAGGGAGGGAGGAAAGGAAGGAGGGAGGGAAAGAGAGAGGAAAGGAAAGAGAGAAAGAAGGAGAGAAAGAAGGAGAGAAAGAAAGAAAAAGCTTCCATGTTTTTAGCCACTAGGGTTTGGCAGCTATCTTCTCCAAAGTTTCATCTGCTCCTTGCCTGGACTGGAGGGACTGAGTAGGACTTTGTGCAATTCCTCCTCTGACAAGTATTGTGGTTTGGAGAACAGAGCTTGTAGCAGGAGATTATCTCTCTTTTAGTGTCAAAGAACCCCTGCTGATGCCACAGCAATAAAAGGAAAACCGCCTAAGTGGAGCATTAGGAGCTGGATCTAATTTTTGCTTTTTAAAAGCTAGGAAGTTGCACTGACTTTCCAAACATGGTCTTATTGTTCTTTAGGCTTTTATGCCTGACATATACTTACTTCATTGAAAATTCATAACGGCAAGTTTTTCACTGAAACCCAATATGAATCGGTCATTCCTAGAATACCCTTAGAGTCTACATGCTTTGTGTTTCTGTCATCACATGTCTTTGAGGAGGGACACTCTAAATCAGAATATCCAAGGAAAGAGAATATTTGAGACTTATTCAAGCTCATAGAGCTTAAAAGAGAGGGATGTATGGGTAAGCTCAAAATGCAACTGCCTGGAAAACATTCACTGATGAGAAATTTGCAAGGACTAAGGACAGGAACTCAGTAAATTTCTCTCCAGTCATTCAGCTATGCTGCCCAATTTATTGGAGCTCTGGAGACAGGAATCCACCCATTCCCACACACTGCGTGATGCTCTCTATTTACAGACTTTGGATGTGTTGGTAAGCATTGAGGAGTTTCCATTGCCTTTGTGCAGTAGTACTAACTGTGCTATTATGCAACCTTAATACTTTTATTTTTTTACTATTTACCATTTCTTGCTTGATGTCATTCTAAATAGCACTGATGTTTACTTCTACATAAAATTACAAATGAAGTTTTGCAATGAAATAGAAAAGAACATTTTGACTACAGTTCTGCTAAATATGCAGTGCTTTGTCATGGTAAATGCTTCCCACAGATACCATATCTTATGACCACTGTTGCTTAGAATTAAGAAGAAAACAAGCATCCAAGTGATAAAGTCTATTGCAAGATTGGTGGAACATATTGAAACTCCACTCTAGCTGGAAAAATCAAGTCATTGCCACGACTAAGAGAAATGACATCATTTACTCATAAATCCCTATCAATCTTCATCTCGAATGAGGTTCAACAAGTCCAAGTGCAGGGTGCTGCACCTGGGTCAGGGCAATCCCAGGCATGAGTACAGGCTGGGAGAAGAACACATTGAGAACAGCCCTGCAGAGAGAGACTTGGGGGTTCTGGTGAATGAAAGGCTTGATATGAGCCAGCAGTGTGCGGTTGCTGCCCAGAAGGCCAACTGTGTCCTGGGCTGCACCAAAAGAGGCATGACCAGCAGGTCAAGGGAGGTGATTGTCCCCCTCTACTCTGCCCTCGTGAGACCCCACCTGGAGTACTGCATCCAGCCCTGGGGCCCCCAACATAAGAAGGGTATGGAAGTGTTGGAGTGGGTCGAGAGGAGGGCCATGAAGATAATCAGAGGGCTGGAGCATCTCTCCTATGAGGAAAGGTTGAGAGAGCTGGGGATCTTCAGCCTGGAGAAGAGAAGGTTCTGGAGACCTCTGAAGACTTCATTGCAGCCTTTCAATACTTAAAGGGGTCTTATAAAAAGGATGGAGAGGGACTCTTTACTCAGGTAGATAGTGATAGGACAAGGGGCAATGGTTTCAAGCTAGAAGAGGATAGATTTAGATTAGACATTAGGAGGAAATTCTCCCCTGTGAGGGTGGTGAGGCACTGGAACAGGTTGCCCAGAGAAACTGTGGAGGCCCCATCCCTGGAAGTGTTCAAAGCCAGGTTGGATGGGGGCCTTGACCAACCTGGTCTAGTGGGTGGCATCCCTGCCCATGGCAGGGGGGTTGGAACCAGACGATCTTTAAAGTCCCTTCCAACCCAAACCCTTCTATGATTCTGTGGTCTCTTAGACATCACAGCCAATGAATAACCATTTATTTACAAATAAGCCATATTATCCTCTGGTAGCTGGAAGTCAATGAAACTAGATCATATTTACCTCTTTCTGAAGCCTTCCAATAAAGCTTCTAAAAGGTTTCCCTTTGATTATCTTATGTCTATAAAAAAGTGAATCCACCTTAATCCCTTTGGATATCAGATTAGGTACAAGTTTTCTTAGACTGTGTGAAAATCTTGAAATATCACTGTAAGGAGTTTTTTAAGATGGTTTAATTGTAAGCCAGTTTAGGAGTTGAAATGTAGCTGCATTTCTTTTAGCCTTTAATTGTACTTAACTGAACAGGTTGTTTATCTTTTGCAGTTAGGATTAATATTTTTTCGTAAAACTTAGAGATATCAGATAGCTGAAAAGTTTTGAAGATAATAAATGATGTTGAGTGCGTCCTGGTTATTAGAGATGTTAAATGATGAGAAGTAAAACCAAAATTTGATTACCCATCAGCACCTGAACATTAAAAGTAAACTATTTTATTCAAATGATGGATTTAAAGAGAAATTTTTAAAAACTTCTCTCCTCTCTGAACTTTTTTGTTTTGAAATCTCTGTTTTTCAATATAGAGAAAATATTTATTGATGAAAAATTCCTTCTGAAGAAGAACAGGGATTTCACTCACTGAACCACCACAATCAGTCATAAAGGCTGTCCTTTTTCACTTTGTCCCTACATCACATTCCTTTCAGTTGCCTCCTAAAGACAAAAATCTCTTAAATCATGTATTAGTGAGACAGCAAGGAACTGTATTGTAGCAAGTACAGATAATTTGGTTGCATTGCCAAAAATTAAAGTCTTAATTTTGAAAAAGAAACTACTCCAGAGATATTTTTTCCCCACAACTCTTAAAATATACACCAGCACTAAATCAGCACCCTTTCATGGATTCACTTGAAGACCTGAGCTATGAAATTTCAGTTCAAGAAACTAAGAATTCTTTGTACTATGACGAGTAATACATATTACTCGTTACGTTGGTAACAGTTGTTACCCACAACTGGCCAAATGAGATCTTCCAATAAAACAGTATCTTTTCATCTTGTTAGTGAAATGAATACCTGTGATTTTAACTTTCCAGGTTTTCTGAATTTCCACTTGAGGGCATGTATGGCCAATACGGTCCTACATCCTTCTAATTTATCTCTCTTCTGTCTGCTACTCATGAACCATAAACAACTTCTTTAGCCAGTCTGCTGTGTCCATTTCATTTAAACTTAGTCTTGGCTCTCTGAATCAGGCTGCTATTCTTTTAATACTTGTCCATAATCAGCTGCACCAATTAGTGAGTTTCTGCTCAAATTAATTTCTTTTTTCCAACATGTTAGAATTATTTCAGCAATCAAGATTTTATTCTGGGTTTTTTTTTTCCCCCTGGAGACTGCTTTCAATTGTCCTTCATGTTTCAAGGGAATTTTCCAATTTCCATTGATAAACACTCTTCTTCCTTTTTTTCCTGGAAAATATTACTTTTTCCCAATGCCATAGTGTTTCTTGCTCATAAATGCTTTTCTAGTTCATCCTGAAACCTGGCAAATGGGACTGAGCTAAGAAGCAGGGATGCTTCTGTTTGCCATCTACCTTCTACTCCTTTTCACCTATGGGGGTGTAGGTGTGTCTGTATAATACTGAAATGCATGCTTTACATATGTTTGTGCTTTATATAGTGATGTATACCCATGTGTTTAAATGCACAAATACACAGGGTTGTCTGTGTGGGTTTTTTAATGAAACATAGAGATTAGCTTTAGTATTTTCTTGTCCTCTTCGTTTTTGTGTATGCTGCAGATAGACTTGAAACATAACAAGTATTTTCTAAACAGAGAACAAGAAAGTTCTCAACTTGGCATTCGTGGGTTAGTTTGTTGAGGAAGAACGACTGAAAGGCAGTATTTTCTACTTCTAGCTATTTAACCTTCCCATGCCTCTGAATCATGTTCTAGAACACAGGTTTCTTTAGTAGGAGGCAAATCTTAAATAAGAGCTTGAATGTTCTAATTAAGTAGATTGTTATATTGTTATGACAGGTAAAAAAATATAAATCAGCTATTAGATGTCACAGGACTGTAGAATCACCAAATTGTTTAGAACTTTAGTCTGACTGATAGCACCGCACTGGAAGATGCAGCTGTAGAAATCAAAATGCATATCTAAACAACACTGAGTCATTAGCCGTGTTGTTTGAAGAAGTAATGTCTACTGATTTGCATTTGCTTTGCTGTACCTTATTTTGGATTTTTAAAAAGCCTTATAAGATTCTTAAGAGTATTAGACCTTTATATGGATAAAGAGAACATGAACAGTTACAAGATTTACAGTAAGAATTGTTTTTAACGTAGATAAAAGCTGTTATTTTTGAGATAAATTAATGACAGCATGGTGGGAATTAAGAGGAAATGCCTAGTACAGACTAGTTACTGCATACCTATTCAAAACTTTTGTGTACTTACTTTCCTTTGAAGAGCATTTGGCACTGGGCACTGTCAGGGTATCAGAGCAGGAGACCTGTTGGTCTTATCTAGGATGTCAATTCCTAATTTTCTTCTAATTTGCTTTAGAAAAGACAGAAGTGACTAATTTGTGTGTGTAAACACACAAATAATTATTCTAGAGCAGTTACTGTAGGTTTAGCAAAACAGATAACTTGACATGCTTATAAAATCTGTATAAATATAGCCAAGTATGTAAACTGTAATGTTTCTCATTAGACAGTAATAGAAATGCAAATTGATTTCACGGAAGGCACAAAAAATACTTTTTTTCTGCAAAATTATTTTGTTATTGTGAGACATTGGTGTGATAATACCACAAGAAACAGCAGGCATCTTGCCATTGCTTAGTTCTAAGAAGATAGGGGTTTTCCCAGTACCAGACCTGCTCAGGTTAATGTACAGCTCAATTATTTCTAATAATAACTGTTTAGCTCGTTGACTATCTTCTAGACAAAGCTCTTGTGTTAAACCAGAAAACATTCAGTAGATCTACTTCACATAGGCTCTGTCTTCACGGACATACCCTCTAGATCTCAAACTTGAATTCCATTTTGAAGGATACTAAAATCTGCTTTGGTGGAATTCCATTTATCTTACGTTCAGCTGTGAACTGACTTTCATGAGAACACAAGGTAGTTTAAGAGCTGTTACTGCTCAGGGCTTGAATCCTGACTACTTTTACGTGTACAGAGAATGATGTGAGGACTCAGATTTCACATGCAGGCACAGTGTTCCCAGAGGGCCAGAAGCTTAAACTCTGGAAACCAAATTTCAGTTGAGGTAGGTACAGATAGATCAAAGGAAAGTACCTTTTGGAGGTTGAGAATAGATTAAGTGGCTGATGAAAAAGTAAAAAATAATCGCTCAGATTTCTATTCGACTCTGACTTCCAACTGTTTTCTGCAGCTGAGAGTTCTCCTGGTGATCATATGAAATGAGACAAATAGCTGAACAGATAAGCTCACAGGCTGTGAGTGAATGTGATTTATTGAATGAAGGGTAACCTTCTGTCTTAAGAGGCAAGTGCAAGGGTTAAACTGGACAGAGGACAGCTTAGTAGTTCAGTTCTTTTCACTGACATTTGAGTCTTGGGTTTCAGTATCTAAGCATTCACTCTAAATAATTTTTCTCTAGCTCTTGCTGCAATATCCTGTCAAACACAAATAAATAATGAAATAATATATTTTAAAGGCAAATAGGCAGAGCCCAGTGGATCCCAGTGCATTGGGATCCATTGGGCTGGGATAGCTGGGACTGTGCTGATGCAGAATTCAGTGAAGGACCTGGCTCAGTGTTGAAGATGGCACAGGGAGACATTAGCTGACTAACTCAGCCTCACACCTGTCCCGATCCGGGAATTTTACTTCTGGTTACATGACTGACAGCATTGTGAAGTACAGACATGCCATGAGTCCTCATGGCAGGATCAAACAAGACTACTGAGGGTTGTGAATTGTACCTACTTGTAGCAAAGTAGTAACTTCTCTGAAGTTAACTGACCCCTATTGACTGTCAAAATTATGAATGACTTCACTGTCACTTACAGGGCACAAGAAAGGAAACAGACACACACACTCTAACATCGACATGATGCCTGGCATCTTGTTTGTTTGAACTTAAATTGTGTTATCTTATTTTGGTGTCATTGCTGGAAATAGGTTAGATTGTATCTGCAGCATTGTGTTGGGTTTTTTTTGCTTTTTCTGAGTACTACTCAGAACCAGATTTTCAAAATATGACATCTATTTTTGAGGTACAATTTTGAGCACTGCCTTTTCTGCAAGCAAATGATAAAATATACAGATATGCATACAAACTTCAGCTATATGTGCTAACTGAATACAAACTAAGCACAAATGGGCTTTTACAGATGTAAATTCTATCACTTGCTTGTGCAAGTGACAGTGATAAACAGTCACACACCCCAGTGATTTGCATGCACAAAGTTGGAAGTTTAGCCCTGAGTGCTTTTTGAGACCTTAAGTGTCATACCCTGTTGACAGCATATTTGACCGGAGAACATCAGCTTTTTAATCACAACATTTCCTTGCAACTTCAGTTTATTTTCTTTATATCCATTACCATGTCTATTTATTTTTAATCTGTCATCAAAACATCTATCTTTGAATGGTTAGGCTGACTGTTGTCTTTTGCTGAACCATTGCTAGTATGCTGGCAGGCATTGCTATTCAAGTACGTTTGCCTAATTTTGGGTCTAATCCTACTCATTTTGAAATTACTGGACATCTTTCCATTGGTTTTTCGATTGTACACTCCTTGGGGCAGGGATGTGTCTTCCATTGTTTTTTGTGAGTGCAGTACCAGTGATGGTGTCCAAGAAATACAAGTAGACAATAACCTATTCTTTCAAGGAACAAAAGGATGTTCTTTTTGATGCATTTATCTTTCATCTCTCTTGAGTTTGCCATTCAAAGTCAGAAAACTGTTTGCAGGGTTTTTCACTTTCATCAGTTTCCTAGGGTTTTGCATCTTTATAGTCTTTTCATGTATCCTCATTAACTTGCTTCATACTCAGTTGTTCAAATGTCTGCTTTTAGCTCTACAGTTGTGGGTAGAAAAATTAAACAAAGATAAATTTCTTACATTGCTTTTGGAAGATACATAATATCCCACTCAGCAAATGTTTCTTTAAAATTTTTACTAGCATTTTTTTCCTCCTATAGCATCCTGCAAAATCAGAAATAGTGAAGATGTAGCCTCTGCCAATTAAGGAGACATTGCTAGCTCCAAAGTACACATCTATTGAAACTATTTATGAAATTTAAAAATATTTTGGAAAGGGAAAGTTTAGGATTTTCTGTTTCTCCTTCAAAGCCTCGTCCTTAATTTTGTCTTGTAGTTGTAGTATTGACCTCAAAACAGGTTTATCCTAGGCAAAGACACCAAAGTCAGACTCCTTCCTAAAGATTAATTAAAGCGATGGTGACTATACTGTTTAAATACGTACTCTCTGGCTCACTGGATTCATCCAGTTGCAGATTAAGACCTGAATATAGTGTACAAAACTGTAAAACCTTAAACTCAAGTCCCAGCAGGTAAATAGAAGAGTAATTGATAATGTAGTTTTAAGAAGATGTAATGAATTGTGTTAGGTCTTATTTATGCTTAGACATACTTTGTTTCTTTAACGTATGCTTAAAGCACTTTCTGTTTTTACTCTTAAGAAATTGGGTGAATTTAAATGTTTTTTCCAATCTGCAGAAGGAATGAGGAGAGAATGGGGCATATCTTAGCAGGGCCAGAGAGTTAGCAGAAGTTGGAAGTAGTCAAATTGAGCAGTATGCATTAATTTAAAAGTTAAAAGCAGAAACATTTTAAGAAGAAAGTGGTTTTGTGCATATTGTTTACACAGATACTACGAAATGGATTACTCATCTATTTTCATCATCAAGAAAATTCTCCAGACTTCAGTTTTGACAGTTTTAAACAAAACCCATCACCCCAGCTCAAAACTTTATTTGCATATGTATATATATGCAGTCTGCTACCAAAAAAAAAAAGATGGTATTAGCACATTGAGTCCTTATGCTGCTCTCTGCTACAAAGGACACAAGGGACAGAAGCAGTGAAAAGAGATTGGGAGAGAAAAAAAAAAAAAAGCAAGGAAAAAAAGGATCAGTGGAGCTAACACCTAACTGTTCTGGGCTTTCTCGTTAGCCCATGGCATGTTCCAGCTCTGAGGATGCTTCTTTAGGATCCCACTGGGTATATCAGTAATAAAGGCACCTAGGAACACTTGACTGCATGGAAAATTGTACAGGACTCGGTGCTCCTAAGACCTGCACTTACACAAATCTCCTCTGCACTTTACATAGCAGAGCTGTGTGTGCTGTGTGTGTGCTTTGGGTCAGCTGGTGAAGCGAAAATACCCGAGGGCTAAACCCACACATATTCTTCTTATCTCTGTCTCTCCCTTTTAGTGAGACTCTTAACTTCAGTGGACCAGTCCTTGCACACTGACCCCTGTCTGCCACTGGAGATGTTGTATCCCTTGTAGATGAGTCTCATGCCTTTGCTCCTGAAAGTTTAATCTCTGGCAATGAAGATTTGGCATCCATTAAGAAATAATATAGACCAACTCTTTTTCCCTTGTTTTAATGCATCTCCCTTTTGTTTTATTTGTTTCTAACAAATTACGACAAATTATTTTTTCCCCATTTTCTGAGTGAACTCAGTGGATTTTTCCTTTTTTAAAAAAAATGAAAACTAGGTCAATTTTTTCAATTTGGCACAGATCCAGACTTACCATAGGAACTGAGAAGACTGCAGCATCACCCAGTGAAATACGGATGTTTTCAGATTGTGTGAAACAAATGTCTATGTGGCTGTGCTACCCGCCCATTTGCCTCAGACCTGTGTTTCCTTTCTTTTGAGTCTGCTAGGTTAGACCTTCTGTCCCACCCGGTGATGTCTTGACTATGAGCCCAGGCCAACTCTCAGAAAAGTCAGCAGAAATAGCTGCTTCATCTCCACCTCACACAACAATTTGAAGGGGAATAAAGCCTTCCATACACCCTGCAGAACAGATACGTGCTGCAATCACAACACTGCTTTGGAAAGTGAGTGTAGGGTCTGGATGGCCATCGCTCTCTTTGCAATATCTTGGGCAAGGAAGGACAAAGCTCTGGCTATGGCCAGAATAGTTTTGTTTGTCAGTTATGTTGAATATAAACTGTGAAACACGAACTGAGCTATGTTCGTGTTGAAAAGTCATCAAGTGTATCAATTCTATTTTGATGGCTTTCTAGAAAAGGAGCTGTAGGAGCTCAGGAGACCTCTTAAGGGTTACAGGATTTTTTGTTCCAAAAAAGAAATGGAGGTAAGTCTTTAAAAGGCTCAGAAAATGTCACTCTAAGGCTAGAGTTGTGCAGCCATTCTTTGTGGTTTCAGTACTTGTGATCAAAAATGTTAGAATGGAGGGGAGAACCGGTATTAGCAAACTTGTGCGTGGAAAGCTAGAAGATGATGCTTTTGAAAACGTAGCTTGTAATGTATCCATTTTCATGTCGGACTGTGTAAAGAATGGTGGAATTCAAATAGTTTTCAGCTTTTACTCTCGAAGAATATGCACAGCATGTCTTTATATTCCTGTGCAACATAATTCCTTTAGGATAGCTTTTATTATGCAGATACAATTATAGACTTTTTGAGATGGAAAATACCTGCATAGATCTCAAAAGTTACAGGAGCCCCCAGGCTACTGAATGTTTGCATACTTGCGGTAAGGCACCTCAGAGAACAGAAGCAGACATCGATGGGTGGGAAAATGACTCAATGAACATCTGTGTCAGCCACTTTGAAATGTATAGTACAGAGGGAATTATCGATAAGGTCAGAGTCTTCATGAGAAAGCAACTCTGTTTGCAACTCTTGAGCAAGAAATGAAATAGCCTAGAATGCAAGTTGACAGATACAGTGTTGAGTGAGGCCCCAAGGAGCTTGCACTGACAACAGGAAACCTTTGGTAAAAGGTCAAAATTATTCAAATGCTGAATGCAGTGGGTGGGTGAATCCTGAACCAACAGAGGTTCAGCAGAAAGCAGAAAGCCGAATGCTGTGTCTCTTACAGCTATAACTGTGTTTTTATGAAGATTGCGTATATCCTGCTAACTTGTAATAGCCATGTTTACACATTTGACATGGAACATCTTTGGTTTATCCACATGAACATAAATATAAATGTGCTTGAGAAAGACCTGAAATTATCTTTGAACAAGAATTGTTATGGAAATAAACATCAATAAATGATTTAGCTAGTTTCCTATTAGTTATGTTAAAACTATTCATAAGAAGTGAAAAACTGCTAAATGAAACACATGACCAAAAGAAGAGACTATAGAAAGGGCATAAACATTCTGTTTTATCTGCCACTGAACTACTTTATGATCTTAGGCAAATCATACAATTTGTGTATGTCTTCCCACCATTTCTAGTCTTATTAGTTAGGACTACAGAGGATTCCCCTGCCATGCGGTTTGCACGGTATATGGTACTATCATCTGATCATAACCAAGAATAAGAATGCAAAATGACACTGTTTTCTACAAGAAGCAATCTTTGACCCTTTCCATCAAATTGTTCTGACACTTGGCCTGTGATTAAATTCATAGTCTCATCACACCCTAATTTTAATTTTTTGAGACGTGAAGAATGTTGTTGGTCTTGAAAGGTGTTCCTTTTGCATTTTAGAATGTCAGTGGTTCTGGAATCTGTTTAGTCACCTACACCTGTTTTACAACACAACCCACAAGTGCAAAATATGCAGGAGCAGGGAGCGTGTGTTGATGAGTTGTAGTATTGATTTCACCTGCAATATTTTAATGCTGTCTCTCTTGAAAAATGAACAATAGATCTGGGCTCAGAAATTCTTAATGCATATTGCGTATGGTAATAGACAGTCCATATTCAGTAATGTACTTCATTATTCCATATAGAAGCTAAATTATATGCTGGTTTACCACAGTGAACATGAGTGAAGGATCCATGCTAATTTTTTTCAGTCTGTCAGCACATCTGGAAAGCATTCAACACAATGTTGTTTTCTTATGAACACAGCCTTCCTGGTGTGGATTGACTTCCCCTCCAGTGAGACTCCCTGGTTTCTGCTTCTCAATGCATTGTCTTCCAAGGCAGTTGCCATGTGATAAGGATTCTGGCTGGCCATTCTTCCACCCCAGCTCCAAATAGTATTCTGAGTTTGGCATATGTACCAAGTTAGTTGAAGGCAATACCAATCAACTGTTCAGCTCTGTGGCTTGTTGCATTATTACAGCCGTAGTCCCACTCTTCTCTCAGTGCTTACCAAAAATAGCTCAGGTAAAAACTCACATGCTTCTGCCTGGACCTGAGGAACCTAATACTTGTCAGAAGGACCACTTAGGAGACTGGGAGGAGGTCATTTTTCTTATGTCCTCAGCCTGACGGTTCAGATTTCGTTTTCCTCTCCAATTTGTTAGTTCTCCTAGATTTGTAGTTGGTGTTTGTCCCTCAGAGTATGTTTGGCCTGAAGACCATTATTTCTCTCACAGAAACGTGTGGTGATTATTCAGACCTTTACCTTAGCCTGACAAAATACGTTCTGAGTAGGATTCTTTTGAAATCCATTGAATAACAGCAGCCAGGCAGAAACAATTGGGAGCACACTGTTGTGATGAATTATTTGTAATAAATTTATTTTTGCAATAAATTTATTTTTGCAATAGTATTGTAAATCTTTTGCAGCACAGAAAGGAAAGATGGGGAAAAGGAGAAAGGGAAATTTGAAATTCAGCAGCCAAGTACAAATCTTTGTACTAATTTTCGTACAGTCTAGGGCCTGCCCTTCTCTTCTTATGTATGATCGTGTACGCTCAAACCATCTAAGAGGTTTCTACTGGTTTGGGTTAAACTCTCTGGGATTAGGAGCAGAGCTTTCTGAGTCAAGGGCCCCCACCTCTGGAATTAAGTTTTCCTTGGTTCTCTGCCAGTGGCCAGCTCCAGTAAGCTTCAGAGCACATGGTGAAATGTTTGTATTTGGGTTAGTTTTTCTCTATTTTTAGATTGTTTGGTTTTGCTTTGAATTTACTTTACAGATCTGGAGATGGTACATTGGGGATTGTTATTTTCTAACAGTATTGTTCACTATTACCCATTACAGGAAGTTTTCTATGTCATCTATCAGTAATTTTCTAAGTGTGCGCCGCAGCGCCTGAATGAACGATACTTTATTTTCACTTTTACCTTGACATTTTCCAACCTGTGATACTGGAAGTATTTTGACCCAAACTGGAAAAGCTCTTGTGCACAGAAGTTTGTTCCTTGTGTGCTCTGGTGTGCTCTGTTGTGTGCAGAGGGAGGCAGTGACGGCGCAAGCGGACTGATGGGGGTGGCTTGTCATCTCTGTGGGCTCACTGCTTTGCTCTGGGCAATTCTGCAGCAAAGTCCACCTTTGTGCATGTTCTGCGGCCATCGTGTCTGCGCAAACAGATCCCCTGCAACGTGCCTGTCTGCAGTTAGCGCTGCTTTTTGCTAACGAGGCTAAAACTATATGAGTATCCAGAGTATTTAAATCCTTCCACCCCAAAAATGTAGACTATATTTAAATGATTATAAATAAATGATTGTAAGTCATAGGAATTATTTTATTATAAACTTTAATATTCAGGGCTTGATTGTCTTATTATTTAACCTCAATTTTAAACATTGATGCTGATAGTTTCAATAGAAATGCTCCTTAATTGCACCAATCTAAGACAACAGGGCCTGCAAATACTTGACGTGGTTTGAGAATAATATTAAAGGATTTTTAGAGACATATATGTTAAAAATACAGCTTTGGTGTATGGCAAAGACTTTTTTTCTCTATTGAGAGATTAGCCCTTGCCGTTTGTCCAAATATATTGTTGCAATAAGATCTGTTCAGGCTCCCACAGTAACAATCCTGCTGGGGAATAACAAACCCAAGGTGAGGAATGAAAGGGCACCACATAACACTTGATAGTCACCCGCTTCCCGAAATACCCTTGGACAGGCTCTCTCCTGGTGTAAAACAGACCAGCTCCTGAGGATGTGGCCCGGTATCTGTGCGGAGCAGGCAGTTGCCATTGGAGGGGTCAGTACATGCATCAGACAGATCAGCTATAGGTCAGCTACGTATCTTGACACCGCGGGCTCTCGGTTGATGTTTCCAGTTAACTTTGAAAGCAGCTGCTTCTCAGGACAATGTGGTGTTATATTTAGATGTGCAGACTGGTCACCTGATGGTGTCCTGATTTAAGAACGACTGGGTCTACGCTCACCATTCATCTCCTCAAAATGAAGAGGGGAATAGCTGAAGAGTTGCCTCAGCTCTGGCACCACTAGGGAAATTCTTGATTTGGTATAAAACACTCTTAATGAGATTGCATTTTTCCCTCCCATGTCTAACTTCAGTCTGAGAAGGAGGCTAACACCAGGAACGAAATCATCGTGCGTGCGCTGCAGTCACGACTGATTTAGCAGTTTACATGCAATTTTTTTCCCCTTTCTCTTCTTGTGTTTGTGTTGATAAAATCGGAGGACCGGTGCCTGGTACTGATTTAGATTTCCAGCCTGGATTTTGCTCTTGTTTTTCTCCTTACTCCAGTTCTCCTTGTGCAGTGCTGCGTGGTGCTGACAGCCTGAGAGAGAGGGAGCTCCAGTCACACACATACACTCTGACCACGGAGAGGAGATTAACATCAAGGAGCCCACATTTGCAGTAGCGGGTGGTGCTGGGGGGGAGGCGAGGGGGAAATAAAATAAAAGCAACAATCGGGTAAATGCTCGCCTCTTCTCGCCAACAGCACCTTGCACAGGTCTGAAATCGCTTGTTTTGCTTTGCTGTATTGCGCTTGCCTGGGATGTGGAGAGGGGAGGGGGAGGGGAGGAAGGGGGAGGGTTAACTTTTACTTGACATTACCGGGTTATTGTCAGTTCCCCCGTGTTAAAACCCGGTGGTTTCCCCTCGCCCCCACCCCCTCCCCGGGCTCGGCTCCCTCCAGTTAACTTTGTTCAAAGGGCTGCAGCCAGAAGGGCTTGTCCGGGCCTGGGACACAGATAGCGTAAAGTAAATAACCCCCACAATTAGAGCGGGGCCGGGAGTTGATCTTCGTGGCGAGAGATCTGCTTAGTTAGCGTTTGCTGTTTCGGGGCGATTGAAGGCCATCGTACCAAGGACACGCGCGCGCACGCACACACACACACACACTCACTCTTACACACACACGCACACACACACACGCTGGATACAAAAGTCTGGAGGATCTAGGGGAGAATTGCAGCCGCCGGATCGGTGCAGCAGCGGCGGCCAGAGCCATGCGTGTCACGGCCTCCTGAGGGGGGAAAAAGGAAGGAAGGAAGAAAGGAAGGGAAAAAAAAGGAAAGAAAGAAGGAAAAAAGGAAAAGAGAGAGAAGGGAAAGCACAAGAGAGACGCGGGGTGGTGGAAAGTGTTTGCCTGCTTTTGTCTCGCAATACAGTGAACTGGAAGATGGAGATGGATGTTAAGGGAGTTTCTCCGTGCCCGGAGCCCATCCCCCCGGCGGCGGGGTCTGGCGGCTGCCCGCACCAGCGCCCGCACCACCGCGATGGGCAGCCCGCGGAGCCGGCCCCCGCCGCC